>UCOH01010005.1:0-52242 GCA_900474275.1 Synergus japonicus
ATAATATTATATATATTAATATATAATAATATAATAATAATAATGTCTAAATCAGAGTCAGAAATACTTTATAATGTTTGAATTGCAGACAGTGATTTTCCTGTCTTGCAATCCTTTTATGTAATAGCGAAAAGAATGAGTTGAAGATTCACGAAAGTCGGCGACAAAGCTGGAGTTCAAAGCGCCTACGCGCTAAGTGCTTTACTACATCCGGAAATGAGATTTTACGACTTCATCGTGATCGCGAAGAAATTTGAGCTTTGCACTTTGTCTACACCTTTTATATATAAAATGCGTCATGTCAGCGGTCGAAAGGTTTTTAGTTCGCTTTTTTTTTTAATTCGTTTGGATTTTGGAAAAGTGTATCGAAAAAGGGTAATTTCCCTTTCTTTAATACTATTTTCCCAACCGCTTTTTCAACATATTTTCCTTAATCCACGTTTCCAAATCCATTTTTTCGATCTCCTTTTCCTAATATTATTATTAAACTCCACTTTTTCCACCTACTTTTCCAGACCCAGCTTTTAAAATATACTTCTTCGAATGCATCTTTCCTATCTCCTTTTCCTACACATTTCCAATCTCTTTTCTGTCCACTTTTCAAAATATAATTCTCCAAATTCACTTTTTCAGCCTGGTTTTCTTATTTTCTTATGAAAACCCTATTTTCCACCAACGTTTCCATCAACTTTCCCCAATATCCTCTTAAATTATATTTACCACCTATCTCTCATCACTTTTAAAGAGTGGATGAAAGAATGTTGGAAAAGTAGGTCGAAAATAAAAAAAAGTAGGTGAAAAATGAAAAAAGTAGGTGGATAATAGGAAAAGTAGGTGGGAAAAGGGTATTTAAGAAGGAAGTTGGAGAAAGTAGGTGGAAAATGGAAAAAAGTAGGTGGAAAATGGGAAAAAGGTATTTAAGAAGGAAGTTGGGGAAAGTAGGTGGAAAAAGAAAAAGTAGGTGGAAAATCAAAAAGTAGGTGTAAATGGGAAAAATAGGTGAGAAATTGTAAAAGTAGATGGAAA
The DNA here is from genome assembly GCA_900474275.1 of Synergus japonicus. Classification (NCBI taxonomy): domain Eukaryota; kingdom Metazoa; phylum Arthropoda; class Insecta; order Hymenoptera; family Cynipidae; genus Synergus; species Synergus japonicus. The sequence goes on from UCOH01010005.1 coordinate 1,027, forward strand.
ATGGAAAAAGCAGGTGGAAAAAGGGTTTTTAAGGAGGATGTTGGAAAAGTAGGTCGAAAATAAAAAGTAGTTGCAAAATGGAAAAAGTAGATGGAAAATGAAAAAAAGTAGGTGGGAAATAGAAAAAAGTAGGTGGGAAAAGACTATTAAGAAGGAAGTTGGGAAAAGTAAGTGGGAAATTGAAAAAGTAGGTGAAAAATGGAAAAAGTAGGTGGAAAATCAAAAAGTAGATGTAAATGGGAAAAGTAGGTGAGAAATGGAAAAAGTAGGTGGAAAAAGGGTTTTTAAGAAGGATGTTGGAAAAGTAGGTCGAAAATAAAAAAGTAGTTGCAAAATGGAAAAAGTAGATGGAAAATGAAAAAAAGTAGGTGGGAAATAGAAAAAAGTAGGTGGGAAAAGACTATTAAGAAGGAAGTTGGGAAAAGTAAGTGGGAAATTGAAAAAGTAGGTGAAAAATGGAAAAAGTAGGTGGAAAATCAAAAAGTAGATGTAAATGGGAAAAGTAGGTGAGAAATGGAAAAAGTAGGTGGAAAAAGGGTTTTTAAGAAGGATGTTGGAAAAGTAGGTCGAAAATAAAAAAGTAGTTGCAAAATGGAAAAAGTAGATGGAAAATGAAAAAAAGTAGGTGGGAAATAGAAAAAAGTAGGTGGGAAAAGACTATTAAGAAGGAAGTTGGGAAAAGTAAGTGGGAAATTGAAAAAGTAGGTGAAAAATGGAAAAAGTAGGTGGAAAATCAAAAAGTAGATGTAAATGGGAAAAGTAGGTGAGAAATGGAAAAAGTAGGTGGAAAAAGGGTTTTTAAGAAGGATGTTGGAAAAGTAGGTCGAAAATAAAAAAGTAGTTGCAAAATGGAAAAAGTAGATGGAAAATGAAAAAAAGTAGGTGGGAAATAGAAAAAAGTAGGTGGGAAAAGACTATTAAGAAGGAAGTTGGGAAAAGTAAGTGGGAAATTGAAAAAGTAGGTGAAAAATGGAAAAAGTAGGTGGAAAATCAAAAAGTAGATGTAAATGGGAAAAGTAGGTGAGAAATGGAAAAAGTAGGTGGAAAAAGGGTTTTTAAGAAGGATGTTGGAAAAGTAGGTCGAAAATAAAAAAGTAGTTGCAAAATGGAAAAAGTAGATGGAAAATGAAAAAAAGTAGGTGGGAAATAGAAAAAAGTAGGTGGGAAAAGACTATTAAGAAGGAAGTTGGGAAAAGTAAGTGGGAAATTGAAAAAGTAGGTGAAAAATGGAAAAAGTAGGTGGAAAATCAAAAAGTAGATGTAAATGGGAAAAGTAGGTGAGAAATGGAAAAAGTAGGTGGAAAAAGGGTTTTTAAGAAGGATGTTGGAAAAGTAGGTCGAAAATAAAAAAGTAGTTGCAAAATGGAAAAAGTAGATGGAAAATGAAAAAAAGTAGGTGGGAAATAGAAAAAAGTAGGTGGGAAAAGACTATTAAGAAGGAAGTTGGGAAAAGTAAGTGGGAAATTGAAAAAGTAGGTGAAAAATGGAAAAAGTAGGTGGAAAATCAAAAAGTAGATGTAAATGGGAAAAGTAGGTGAGAAATGGAAAAAGTAGGTGGAAAAAGGGTTTTTAAGAAGGATGTTGGAAAAGTAGGTCGAAAATAAAAAAGTAGTTGCAAAATGGAAAAAGTAGATGGAAAATGAAAAAAAGTAGGTGGGAAATAGAAAAAAGTAGGTGGGAAAAGACTATTAAGAAGGAAGTTGGGAAAAGTAAGTGGGAAATTGAAAAAGTAGGTGAAAAATGGAAAAAGTAGGTGGAAAATCAAAAAGTAGATGTAAATGGGAAAAGTAGGTGAGAAATGGAAAAAGTAGGTGGAAAAAGGGTTTTTAAGAAGGATGTTGGAAAAGTAGGTCGAAAATAAAAAAGTAGTTGCAAAATGGAAAAAGTAGATGGAAAATGAAAAAAAGTAGGTGGGAAATAGAAAAAGTAGGTGGGAAAAAGACTTTTAAGAAGGAAGTTGGGAAAAGTAAATGGGAAATTAAAAAAGTATGTGAGAAATGGAAAAAGTAGATGGGAAATGGAAAAAGTAGGTGGAAAATAAAAAGTAAGTGGAAATGGGAAAAGCAGGTGGAAAAGGGGTATTTAAGAAGGAAGTTGGGAAATGTAGGTGGAAAGTGGAAAAACTAGGTGGAAAATAGAAAAAAAGTTGGTGGAAAATGGAAAAAAGTAGACGGAAAAAGGGTATTTAAAAATGGGAAAGTAGGTAGAAAAAGAAAAGTGGGTGGAAAATAAAAAAATAGGTGAGAAATTGAAAAAATAAGTGAGAAATGGCAAAAGTAGATGGGAAATGGAAAAAAGTAGGTGTAAAATGGAAAAATCAGGTGGAAAATGGGAAAAAAAAGTAAGTGGGAAAACGAATTTAGAAAAGTGAATGAAGGGAGGTTGGAAAAGAGATTTCGGAAAAATTTAATTTCTAAAAGTGAGAGCGATAGGATCGAGAGTCGTTTACAAATTATCTATAAAATCACCCCCCCGCTGCTTTACCACAAAAATAACCGCTATTTATCTTATTAAAAGTGATACTGACTTACAACGGAAACTTAAGTAGTTGGTATTTTCAAGAGGCTCGCTTTAAGGAGATGACAATTCGGCAGAAGTATTTTTGAAATGGATATCCCTTCGCTTAGCAGCTAGCACAATGAACCTTGAGAAAATTCCGAAGATTTACCGCCTTTCCGGCACATAATAATGTTATAAAAGGTGCATAACTTTGACCTGAGACCGAGGAAAGCCGCAGACGCAGTTGGACTTATGCTAGGGTCGGGATTGGGAGCCGAGAAACGCTGCGGGAGTCTCTCCATCTTTTGCCAAGAAACAATCACTTCCTTTGTCTTATAATTAATCCAATTTGCACCACTAAAGGGCTTGCATAATTTTCGCCACAAAATTTGAAATACAATAAGGCAAAATATCTGAATCTTTTTGAAATTTCGACGCTTTTTGGATTATAATTATTATAATTATTAAATTTAATAGTTATAGTGAAAGGGTAGCAACAACAACAACATTTTCAGAGCATCTTTCCTTTTATGATATTAAATATACCACATCTTCATTCATACGTAACTAACAAATCTAGAGAAAATAAACATATGATAAATAAATGTGCATACTCATGACAAATCATTAATTCGAAACAAAAAGGTTCAATTCTTTCCACACTTTTACTCAATTTCCACTTCCATTGCTTGGATATCCCGAGAGAAAGAAAATGTTTAAAAATAGTTCCCACTACATTTACAATTTTTTTTTTTATAAAAAAACCTAGTATTTATTATAAAACAAATTTTTCCTTCATTTTTCACACAGATTCTTTCAACTCAAAGAAGAATTCAATTTACAATTTAATTGAATATTAAACCTTAAAACTATAATGAGAAGCTCTGAAATATCCAAGCACGCTTTAAAAATCGATAGAAAACATTCATTATATTCTCGATGATGTTAATTTCGGGAAATCCTAATACTAATATTTTTTTTTAAACATTTGATCGTTGATACAAGAAAAGTATTGGCAAAAAATTTATTGAGCAAGTGACAATTTTTTTTTTCAGAAGTTGTATAATTTTCCAGTTCATAAATTTTCATAATTTTGGCTTCAATTCTATAATGTATAATATATAATTTATTTTACTCTTTTTAAAATAATTTTCGGTGCTTTCGATTATTTACAGTGTCTGAAATAGTACTCGGATTTCACGAATATATCACCATTTTTTAAAGGAAATTATTAGTGGGTGAATTTATAGCAAGATTGTCCAGAGAAAATGGAAAAAGACTTAAGAGTATAAAAAATGCAAACGGAGGTTTACTATAGAAACTGGAGACAACATAAAAAAAAAAGTTCTGAGAAGATTATTAAACTTAAAAATCTTCTACAAAACTTTATTGATGAGATATTATTATAAAAAAATTATTAGGTATTGATTTGAATTATAGAGAAGAGAGAATTTGATTTTTCGTAACGGAAAGAATATTAATTCAAAATATCGTATTTTTTATCGAATCCAGTTTCTATTTCACTGTACAATAAAATTAAGTTTAAGGGACTTTCCAGTTTTTATACGTATGCTCTTGGCAGTCCTGGGGCTTTTCGAGTTGGAAAAACATCTGAGAAGTGAAAGTAAGTCGCAGGAGTTCTGCTTTTTAAATCCAGAGGCACTTCAGAACTCCAACGTTTATTCTCTCTCCAAATACAAATTACAAACTATAGCTGAAGAGCTTCCTCTATACTTCATCTTTTTTTAAATTAAGTGTTTTAATTTACAAAATATTAAGCATTTGAAATAATTTTGATCAATAAAATTGATAAATAAGAAGTTATACTTCAATATACTTAAAAGAATTTTATCATTTTCTTCGCTTTCAAATTGAAACTTGACAATCTGAAATAAGGGATTTACAAATAAATTTATAAATGAGTTAACGAAAAACAGAAAAAAAAATATTTCATAACACATTCTAGGAAAATCTGAACCGCAAATCACGAGCAGAATCTTCAAAGCGAATTTTTCTCACGACCGATTTTAAATCCAGTACAATTTTCTAAAGAAAAAATCAAATTTCCTTTTTGATTGAAAATTTCCTTACTTCCGGCACATATAAAATTCGGCAAAATTTAATTCATTCAAAATTTCTCACTAAAAATGTTCTGCAAATCAGAAAAAAATGGCTGCTTATAAATAAAACTGAAGATTCATCAATAAAAAACTATCTATAAATATAAAAACCTATTTATCAATACAAAATTCCGTGGATCAATACAAAATTCAACAATCAAGTGCTCTCAAGTTCAACAATTAACTTCTTCAAAACCCAACACTTTGATTTTTGTTTTTAAAACATTAATTGAGTACTGCGAGCTGTGAGAAGTTTTTCACTTCTCAAGCATCACAGCGCCATCTGCAATAGTGAAACTTGATTGAATCACTCCACAAATCCACTCTTGTTATACAATAAAACGGATTCGATACTTCTTTCTTTTAAAACATAATCTACAAATACGGCATCACGGTGGAAAAAAGGTTCTTGACTGATTGCTGCTCGCAGTAATCCTAAATGAGAGCCTGAGTCGCTTTTCAGACTTGCATCGAGAGTTATGCGAGATTTGCCAATACTCTTTGACTAGAAGATCGTAAATAGAAGTGTGACTCAGTTCTTCGCTCTTAAGCCCCGATTTTGATTTAATTAAGGGCAGGCAATTTTGGGCTGAAACTGAAAACTCATGAGCCGAACCTAGAAACTCGTGAGCCGAAGGTGGAAAATCTTGAATAAAGTGAGGAAGGTTTTCAGTTGTGAAGTCTTTAATTGGCTGTGTATATTTTCGACTTAAGGATACAAAGCCGTCAGTCAAATGCCCCGCAAAAGTTCGATTTTTGCGAAGACTTTCAGTCTCCGCTTCTAAATTTTGAAACATAATCCTCCAGCGAGAGTTGTTCTGAATGGTATCTGATTTTCTCTTGCCCTTTGTACATCTCAGGCATCGAAGCTTAACGAGTTTGAGTGCCATGGATGAAGATTTACATTTGATGCTGTTTAACTGCTCGCGAAGGTAGGAAATCGATGAAACTAATTTCGACCTTAATTGCAAGTCGGAACTAGAAGACGCATTGTAGCTGTAATTGGATTCGCAAAGATGACTGCGTGTGATTTTCCGATCAGAAAAATAACAGAAATGACGATTAGAAAGCCCCAGGACGTGCAACGTCTCTCACGTGAGTAATGTATCGTCTAGTTCTTCTATCTTGCCTTCCGGTTGTGAAAGGACCTTTCGCAAGACTTTGCTAACTACATCCGAAAGGGATTCCTTCGCTCCGGCATCCAAAAGAGCTACGCAGCGCTGTAACAAAGAAAATTCAAGTTTTGAGATACTGACCTGGCTTTTCCCTGACTTCCCTGACATCTAGCCACCCTGAACGTGTATAATGTAAATACCTGATGTTCCTCGTCGCCCTGCTTCAGCCTCAGGACTGCAATGAGAGCGAGTTCACTGTTGGCTTTAACATATCCATTCTTCTCTTTCGTGCCATTGACTAACATGGGGAGAAGAGCCTTAAGTAGGTCTGCTGACATTTTTTCCGATGGTACATTTCGTGCCAGGTGAATACAAACTCTTGCCAGTAATTGCTTCACATCATTGCTGTTGTTATTCATTGACTAGAAAAGTAAATCATGAAATTAATATACACTATAAATACACTCTAAACTATATACAATTTTGATACCAATATTTCGTCATTAATTGAGGAAATTACTTACTCTAACGAATGGTGTCAGAATTTGTTGTGGAATAGGAAGACCTTCGAGCATGAGGTACTGGAAAAGGTATCCACAAGCGCGAACGCCATTCATAGCAATCTGAGTCCTATCGGCAGCCAAGTAAGAAAGAATAACTTTGCAGACTCGCTCCTTGTCTTTTTCAGTATAAACCGTTGATGGAGCTTCTTTAAGTGCTACGAAAAGAGCTGCTGATCGACCATGTCGCAGCATCCAGTCTGCATTTACATCACTGCCTGCATAAGAGACAATAATTCAAATTATTAATAAGTAATCGCCAGGAAAATTAACGGATGTTCCTAAATAAGCAAAAATAATTTTGTTTCCATCCCTACAGATGGCGCTGTAATCAATAGTTGTGTAGAACTGAAGAATTGCCTACTTATAATGGCATTTAGCCATCTATATATCTTCTCTTCTATGTTTCGTCCCGGGTTCGTTCAGTGGAATCATCAGTAAGGTAATGTGAACGGACCTTGTCTTAGATACATGGAGAGAGATTTTTCAGATGCCGGGAATCGAACCCGGGCTGTTTAGCTTCTCAGCGTCAAATATTTCTGCTGAGCCATGCTAGTTGGTTAATCCCTACAGTAATAAAGTAATAAAGTGAAGCTTACACAACAAATGATCATTTAGTGCAGCAGTCAGTTGGTCAGGATTAAGCCACCTCAGGAGAGCTCCGTAGCATCCTGCTACCGCGGTTCTCGTCACGTCTTCTGGATGTCCCAGCATTCCAGTCAAGGTCACAAACACTTGTTTCTTCAAAGGGTCTGTCATTTTATCTCCAGCAGGAGTTATCACGCCCCGCAATGCTTGCAGCATTGTTTCCCTAATAAAATGAACAAACAAAAAAAAGTGAAATTTAATAAGTGGTTATTAAAATCTAAGATGAATCATTTCCGAGATCAAACTTACCTAATCGCTGGATCATCCGCGGTTTTAATTCCAGTATGCAGTTCAGCAAACAAAGGATCAGTCCGAGTGTGAATGACAATAAGATTGCTGAGAGCATAGGCTGCTTTTAGTCGCACTTGTCTGTTGCTGTCATTCAATGCTTTCAAGAAAGTGGTCTGAAGTTGAGGTAAGAATTGCTTTAACATAACTCCCACCTGAAAAAGACAAAAAAAAGCTTTAAAATCGGCTACGGTGAAGAAGAATCAACATCAAATAAATACGGAAACTTTGTATCACTGTATAGTATTTCAGGTCTCATGTCTATCTACCTTTCCTAGCAATATCGCAAGAGTCTCAAGAACAGCAGCCTTCACGCTCCAGTTGAAACGATCTCCCAGAATTCGAATGAGAGGTCCTGTAATGTGAACAACGCTAGGCTGCAAAGCCGTGGCACTCGTGAGTTTAATAACTTCTCCCAGTCCCTGTGCCGCTTGTTCTTTCACTTCCGGAACACCGTTAAGAATAGCTTCCCTGAATACAGGCAAAATGGGTGTAATTCCTTTCGGAAGACAAAAGCCGGGCAAAAGATCTTGATCTTGTCCTTTTAGATCAGAAGCTGCGAATCGAACAGCCTGTCTGATATCTTGCACGTAGACCATTTGCTCATGTGCTGGTACAGTCTGTAAAAGAAACCGTTTTTCAATTATTTTTAGTCAATTACATTCATCACAGTATGTATAAAAAAGTTGAGGCGATTTTTTTTGCAAAAGAAAAAGGGGCCTTAAAAACAGTTATTTATCTTTGCTACCTTTGTAACCGCAGTAAGCGCTTCCCAACTCATCTGCAAGACGTCTTTGTCCTCATCAGTGAAGAGGTGAATAAGTCCTCTAAGTAGTTGAGGAACATATTGGTTGTAATCCGCCCTAGTATCTCTGCAAAAAGCACAAAGAAGAGTTGCAGCACTTCTCCTGATCGGAGTTTCCTTGGATCTAGTCGCCTCCATCAATTGGTCCATAACAGTCCTGACTCCAGTTTCATCCGTAACGGAGAGAATAACAGCTTGGCAGTATTCCAACTCCTGCATCTCGTAAGGCGTTCCCTGCGCACTCGATAAGGCCGTTAAAAGAGCTGGCAGAATCTTATGAAGAAATCTGGTTAGCGCTTCGCCAGCAACGCTCACAAGAATTGACAATGCTTTCGTATTGACCGGTTGCGAGGTCAACTGTGGAACCAAATAAGGTAGAACGACGCGGGACTTTATTGCCATGACTTGGCGCAGACCATCTAAAGTGTTTTCGGCCTCTGCTTGATCAGGCGAGTTTAGTTGAACTAACATCGCAGGTAGAATATCGTCCAAGGCTCGAACACCAACTGTTGTGTGTAGACTGTCGAATGTTTTGGCGGCTGCTTGTCGAACCTCAGGCAGTGGATCGCAAAGTGCTTTCCTGACAGTGGGCACCAAACTGTTCACAAACGTAAGGACCATATCTTTGCTGGTACTAGCCATTATTTCGGAAAGACCAATGCAAACTCCTTGCCGTTGATCGGCTTGTTCACTCTGCAGACCTCGCTCTAAAATTGGAATGATCTCCGGCAAGACTCTCTCTCCCAGTTTCCTAACCAGGTCTCCCAGAGTTCGTGCTGCGACCTGTCTTTTATCCAAGCTTGTGCTCGCCAAACATCCCAGGAGCAAACTAAACAACGTTGGCAATATTTCCCTCAGAGTTTTCGGCGTGTTGGTGACTACGACCTTCCAGACGTGAAGAGCTGCTTGTCTAACCATGAGAGCAACGTCTGACCTTCCCATGTAAAGTCCGGCCAAGACCCTATTTCTTCTTTCCGCTCCTAACGCTCTAATGATCGCCGTGTGAGACTGCTCGGTTCCGAAATTGTCGTCCTCGCTTGCCGTTTCGGTTGACATTTTACCCGACACTCCGGATATTCTGTAAAGCAAATCTCCCAGCAACTGAACTGAAGAGTATCTGATACGCCAATTATCGTCGAATAGTCCCTTCTCTAGCTCCGGCAGGAGCAACATAATCGCTGAATCAGCGTAAAGTGTCACAATCCTTTGTCCAGCTCGTAGAGCAGTTTCTCTTACATATTCGTTTTCATCTGCTAAGGCCTTAAGAATTGGATTGATGATCTGACCAATGTAAGGCGTGAATTCCGTGGTGAATGCAGAGGGCATGTAGATGAACATCATTATGTAACCGTCCTTAACATGAGGAGCAATATCTGTGCGTTCGGCAGTACTGATGATTTCTGGCATCAATTTGTGGAGCTTCTCGACGCCCAAGCCTCTAACTACTTCCGAGAGTCCCTGCGCGGCTCCAGATCTGTCAACGCTGCTCGTCTCTGAAGTCAAGGTTTGCATCAACCAAGGTAGGAGATCCTCGAAACTGGACTCTCCCATTCCACGGACCATCGCTCCCAGTGCCCTCGCGGAAACGCTCCGAACTTCAGGAACAGGATCAAGCAAACTTGTCTTCAGTCCTGGGATGATTGTTGGCAAATAGGGAGTCAAATCCTTTTGATCCGTGAGTGAATACATGTTCCCGATAATCTGTGCTGCCATCTTTCTCGTTTCCGTCGAGCGATCCATAAAAGCTCTCTGAACAACGGGCATAATCAAGGCTAGGGAAGGCGCGTCTATAAAATGCACAAATTGCGTATCAAGTAAAGTTTGAAGACACATTGCGGTTTTTCTAGAAGGATCTTGGAGAGCCTTCAGCAAAACGGGGACAATGGCCTGAATCTCAGGATTTCTGATGACACTGCCTATAACTTTAAGAGCCTCGGCTCCGGCGTCCTGTACCTTAGTGTGGGAGTCGCTGAGAACTTCAATCAGCTTCGGAACGATGCTCGGCAAACAGCTGCTTAGTTGCTTCGGCGCACAGTAAGCCATCGCTCCTAAGAGTTCTACCGAACCGGTCTTCGTTCTCCAGGAGTCCTCCTCTAAAGCAGCTAGTAAACTTGGTAAAACTAACTTCACTCCGTGAGCAGAAAGCTTGCTCATAACCACTCTCGCAGTGTCATCTGTAGCGGCTCTGACGTACTGACTCGAGTCTCCGAAACAGAGCAGTAAATGCGGCAAGACATGAACAATGTAAGGCTCAAAGAGCCTGCCAAGCATCATGCAGAGCATCTCGAAGGCAAATAGTGCTCCTTCCCTGTGTCTATAGTTCTTCTTGTCCTGGATTGCGTTTGTTAAGGTGGTCATGATATCGAGTTGCTTCAAAGCGAGGATGCCCATGCCTTTGATAAGACCTGCCAGTCCGTAAGCGGCGCCCTTGCGTTCTCCATATTTGTCAGATTTGAGAAGTTGGTCCATGAGCTTGTCCACGATCTTCGGTGCATCTTCCTTGATGGAGGGAACCAAGTGCGGAAGGCAATTGGCTACAGCTTCTTGCACCTGTTGCGAGGGCGTGGAGAGCGCAGCAATAAGCCTCAAGACGATAGGTTTGATTCTCGGATCGTCCTTCTCCAAATGCCTGGCCAGGGATCCCATGAGGATGACGACAGATTGTTTGATGGAATCGAAGCTGCCAATCTTTGGCGCCTTATCCATGAAGTTTTCAAATACTGGAAGCAAAGAGGTGATGTTGGCCTTTCCGTGAAGATCTACAGCTGCTACGGCTGCGGTTAGCATGTCGTTTCGCACGGTAGAGTTTCTGTCTCCCAATCCCGTAGAGACGAAGAATTGAACGAGGCGTTGAATTGTTTCCGAGGTTAGAAGCGGCGCAAGTTGAGCGAGGGCAAGGGCAACTCCTCTACGAGGTCCCCAGGTATCAATTGGCTGCTCCACTACTCGGCCGAAGTCATTTAGTTTTGGTGGGATCATGGCTAGTTTTTCTTGGTAGAGTTCAAGTAATTTTTCAAGAATCTCAGGCATAAGGTGAGGATCGTTGGTTAATAATGCGGCAAGTGCGCAGGCCGCGGCTTGTTGAATAGGCTCAACTGGATGCGCAATATCCTGGATAAGTTCGTTGCAAAGTACGGCGCTGTTTGCTTCGAGGCCAGCTTTCTCCCACAGTTCGTCAGCGAGAACCCTATTCTCCTCACAAATGTCGGATTTCGCGACCCAGATTCGTCTTGTGAGGCGGAGTAATTCGGGGTAATTTGCTTTATCGGAAACGAAGGCTCGATGGATGATGAGAAGTCCTCGAAGCGCGGCGTCTCTTACAGCCGGCAGGGAGTTTTGAAGGGCTCCTGTAAATTGAGAGAGATTGAGATATAATTGGGGTTTTATGGAATTTCAAGTTTGGATAGATATTGACAACATCCTGCTCATGTCTTCCCTTCATTGGCTAGATATTTACAACACCTTCTAATAAATAAACTTTACTGATATGAACTGTATCCTTACCTGTCAATGATTCAATTTCTTCGCTCGTAGCCAAGGCAGCGCCATCTACTCCACTTCCCGACTGCGCAACATCCAGAAGAGTTGCAACAGCATGCGACTGCACTCTTCCAGTCGTTGTGCTCATAAGCTCAATGAGCAGATCAAACATCTGCTTCCTCGGCAGCAACCTCGGATGGCGTGGGTCTTTCGGATTGGTCGAATCGCCTCGCTGCTTAGCATGGTCTTGAACAATCTGCAGCCCTTGCGTAATCATGCCATCGTCCTTGATCGAGAGCAGCGTCTTTTGAACAAAGGGAAAGACATAACAGAAAGCTGGAGCGGAGAAAAGTTGCTTTTGCTTTACAGTATGATGATGAATAAGATTCAAAGCTCTTGCAACCGCACTCTCCAAGTTTTCTTCCTCCCATCCTGGATCCAAATCACACTGCGGTTGCCGCTGCCGAAGTATCACATGAGCTACGAGATCGCTCAGAGTAGGATCGCTAGATGTCGTAACAGTGTTCCTCAAAAGTAGAAATAACTCCGCCATCGTTGGCGCTGCGAGTGGAGAGCTCAGATTCTTCAAAACCGCGGGAAGCAAATCTTTTAGATGAAAAGATAACTCCACTTCGTTTCCCTGCACAAGGGCGTTGATTATAGAAACGACGTCGCTGATCTTCGCGCTGAATGCCGAAAGTCTTTTCCTGATTGCATTCTCTTTAGCGATCTGAGCCTTGAGAGCTTCTTCTTGCTTCGGTGTCAGCTTTGGCTCCTTTATTTTTCCCTCCTTCTTCCGCTTCTCATACAACTCTCTCCGCAGCTGGAGCTCCTCTTGCTGCTCCTTGAATGAGTAAACTTTACTTTCCCTTTTCATATTCATCGAATTGAGAATATCGTTATCATCGTTTCCAGGCAGAACGCTCTTATCATAGAGCTCGCCCTCTGGCGTCAAAAAAGTAAAGTACTCGTCTTTAGAAATCCTCAGCATCTCAGGATCGTCTAATTTGCTGACTATAGATGGCAACAGCGTTGGGAAGATCACGTCCGGAGCGAGTGAGGCTATTTTTGCAAGTGCGTTTTCAAAGCTTGGGGTGGCTTTGTATTCCTGAACGAACATCTTCTTAATCTCGCCGCCGAAGCATTTGAGGAAATCGTCCAGCTTGACATTAAAGTTCTTTAGTATACTGAACCACAGGTGCGGTACTGCCTTCAGAATTGCAGGATGGTGAGCGGGGATCAAACAATCCCGGATTAGTTGCATCGCGGGTGTCTCGAACAGGAAAGAGCCCGAGCAGATCGCCAATAATCCATCAGCAAGAGCTCGTCCGCTAGTTTCTCCTGGTGTATCCTCCTTGCTCTCCGACTCACCTTCTGTCTTAGTTTTCGCAACCTCAAGAACTTTGTTGAACTCCTGGAGGAGAGACTGAACTGGCTCGTAGCTGCTCAGACCAGTCAGTATCTTCTTAAGTAGAGGAGTGCAGCGTCTGCGAGTCGACGACTTCGGCGCTGTAATGCAAGTAACGATTGCTCTATGAACTCCGACTAAGGTTTTCTCGTTCAGTCTGTCTGAAAATTCGCCGATCAGACGCTCGCAGAGTTGCATCAGGTGAAAGAGTATTTCATCGCTGCAAGTGGAAAGGTACTTCTCTGAAAAGAAAATCTGATCGTCGATCGCACTCCAGAGCACGCTCTGTTTGTCATTCTCCACTTGATCTGCCAAAATGAGCTTCAGGAGTAGATAAGAAGCTACAACGCCTTCCGTGACTGCCGCAGGCTGTGCGCTTTGCTGCGAGGCTCGACTGATCGCTTGCGTCAGGAGCGGAGCGATAGTTGCTGACTGAGCAGCGATTGGCGCAGTGAAAAATAATTTAATATAGGCAGTTCTAACTCCAGCAGTCGAGGACTTTGCCGTCATTCCGGTCTTAAAGATGTCGATCACATTGTTCGGGATCTCATTGACGAATTTGCTGCACCAAAGGCCCATCATTTCGACTCCATGTATTAAAGTCTTCTCGTGAACTTCGCTTTTCAGAACTTCAATGAAGTGTCCGCAAGCGGTCGCTGCGAGCTTTTGTACGGTGCTTCCGCTCACGGAATTGTAACTAAGATTTCCAGCGCCTTGTAGAACGGAAATCTTGTGAGTTGCCACTGTTAGTTTCCCCTCGGAACCATTGAAGACGGAAAAGACGGAAGCGAGAAGGCTTTCCACGGCTGTGGAGTCGGAACACTGAAGAGCAAGACGGCGACAAGCATCCGCAGCTTCTTCTCGCACAAGGTCTTCCTTCGAGTGAAGATTTGCGAATAAACCTTTGCTTATGTCTTGACTATAGCGACTCAGATCGATGCTCAGACCGGTGAGAATGTGACCCACTGACTCGATTATGATCTCTGGATTTCGAAGCATAGCTTTTTGTAGTGCGGGTAGTAATTGGGTTTTGAAATCATCGTGGGATACCCTATGTAAGAGATGGACAGCTGAATCTACCACGTAGAGCTCAGGCTTCTTTTTGCAACTGATGCAAACTTTTATAAAGGCGTCGAGAGTGCTGTTCTGTGAAAGGAATAGAGAAATTTTTTAGATAGAATTCATTTTTTCAAACAGTAGTAAACATTATTTCTCAACAGTGCCAACATTTTAAGTCATTGATTGCCTTCATATTTTCAGAATTTGTTTGCCTACTTAATGGTAGTTTACCCCCCAACCCGATTTATATACTTTTATTACAACCCTTATTTTATTCAACTCTTATTTAAAAATTTTTTTTTTTTTCTGTAAATCAATTAAAGTGAATTTACCTTAAGTTTCTCAGCAAGTTCATCTTGTTTACTCTCCACTAAGTGCTTCATAAGTAAACTAGCCAGAACAATGACACCATTGCTTGCCTCCAAACTACTTAAATTTTCCACGTATTTTTCCTGGATGCCGCTAACAGCGTTCCACTGATTTACGAGGAGAGTAAAGACTTTCCTGGAAAGTTTAAAATCTTGGGAAGCCAAAGCAGCGGCGCTTAAGTTTGCCTGAGCTTCTATTAATTTTGGCAGTTCTGAATAATTTGATTCAGGGCCTTTACTGATGCCATGAAGAACGATCAATGTACTCCATTTTAAAGCCAGGTGGGCAGTTAAAGCTGTGTTGTGACTGGAAAAGATAAGGTTTAAATAAATTTTAAAAATACGAATCCTTTCCGTGCAGCACATGATATCCTGAGGATGTTTCAAATTTTGAGCGAATTTCGAAGAAGTCAAAAAGAATTCAAGGTCAAAAGAAAGAATGAAAAAGAAGAATTCACAACAATTCGAAATCAAGACATTTGTGTGACCTTAAAAATTTAAAGAGATTTTAAGTGAAAGCAGAAAATAATTTTTGTTAATGAACATTATTGAAAACTCTGGAGTTTAACTTACGAGGGCACCACATTTTTGTGCCAATTTGCTTGCTCTGAGACAACACTTGACATGTACTTAACTGCAGCTTCAGACTGTTCTTTTAATAAAGAAATGATCAAGTTTTTGACGTAGGACTGAGAAGTCGTATCTCTGTAGCGGTGTAAAGTGATGGAAGTAACTTTACATATTCCGCCCACGAGCTTTTCGTTGATGCCTGAAAAAAATTATTTAATTTTTAAAACAGTAAATTAATTGACAATAGGCATATATAGAAAATTAAAAATATGGAAAAATATATTTAATAGAATTTTTTAGTGATATGAGCCATTAAAATTTCAATAAATTTCATGAAATTCTTCCTAAATCCATGAAAATTCTTTTAAATCCCTTTTAATCATCGCAAATATTTTTAAAAATCTCTTGAACACCATAAAATCTCTTCAATAATATTTTGAAATTGTTTTATGTTTAAAGTATCCCTTTAAACTCCAAAAATAAACTCTGCCCCTTCGGCAGGCAAAACAGCTGACCCAGAAGTAAAGATTGTTAGCAGAAAAAACTGAAATCGACAACAATATTAAATTGACGAGATTTGTGAAAGAATCTTAACAAATCGATATTGACTAAACGGAGACTAATAAGGATGTGAAAAAAGGGGAACGTAAAAGAGAAAATAAAGTAAAAATTGCAAGACTTACCAGGATTTGACAACACGCTGGCGACATTCTGGAAAATTTCTTTTCGTTCATTTTTGCTAGCGGTTTGAACGCGATTCGGCAAATCCTTTAACGCGTTCGTCAACTGTAACGAAAAATGTAAATTGAATCCCGTATTGCCGATATAATCCGAAATTTTGTGAATCCACGTGACAGACTTACCTCGGTAACCGCCATATTTCATGGAAAACCGGAATCAAGTAGAAAGCTGATTGCGTATCAAACGTTGATTCTCTCCCTCCGAAGTTAGGAGCAGAGTGAACGTTCTTCTTATCGATCGATAAATAAGAGGTTTCCACGCGGGTCCGACAGGTGGCAGTGTATTGAATTAAAATGTGGGATTTAAATAAATAATTTTATTTCAATAAATACGGCCCATAAGCGTAGAGATATAAGAATTGAGGTCAAAACAGTGCTTTCAGATCGAGCTAGAAATTTACCTCCTCTACATTTACAATTTATCGAAAAAAAGTAATTTATTATATATAATGAGCGAAACTTTATATATATAATTCAAGAAAACACTTAAAAAGAGAAATAATTTGAAAATTTTGCCAAATTATACTTGAAAAATTGCTTTTCATTGTTAAAATAGTGGATATGGAGGGGGTAAATTTCTAGCTCTATCTAGAGCACTGAGTGGAAGTGTCTCCCTAATAGAAAGAGAAAGGAGATGAAAGGACCCCAAACTGTCTCTCTCTAATCGCCTAACTAGAGAGAGACAGGTAGCGCTCCTTTCTCTTTCTATTAGGGAGACACTTTCATCTTTCTCTCTCTCTGTCAGGGTTAGGTAGAGAACGAGGTGCGATCGATCGCACCTCCTTCACTACCCAACCCTGGTTTCCATTAGAATTTTATTTAAACCAGGGTTGGGAAACATATTTCTAAGCGATTTAACGTATATGTATTACGTCGATTATGTCTGAAGGAAACTTTCAGTGCGCATGCGTCAATTTCGAAACAGGAGATGTGTTCATATTTCTTCCCAGTCCAGGCATAGTTATTATTTTCAATTATTATGACGCTTTAGAAAGAATTATTAATAATTATTATATTATTATATATTATTACTTGTCAACATTGATTTTACTAGTCGGCCATGTTGAAAACGTCACTTTGGTGCAGTCCCATATCGGCGTAAAGCAGAAACTCATGAGAGTGACAGAGATAGGTAGATCTGTTTGTCTCTTTCACTCTAATGAGTTTCTGCTTTACGCCGACATGGGACTGCACCTTTATAGAAGATTTATACGTTTTCTACTGACTTCGACGTATATTACGTTAAAAACGTATTATACGTAGAAAATACTCGAATTACGTATAACTTACCAACCTTGCCTCACTTAAAGTCAGGATTAGGCAGTTTCGTGTAACTCTTTACTATATTACCGTAGCAGCCAATCAGATGTCGAACGCAAAGCATGAATAGTGGTATCAAATTTTTTTGCGAGTTGCACTACTTGCGCTCTTTACTATATTGAGAACGTAACTCCTTTACTATTGGGAACGTCGAGTGTACAAATTACACAATATTTATTGCCTATTTTTTAAATTTATCACAGTGTAATTTCCACATTCTTATAGTAATTGCACTTTTTAAGTGTCTGAAAATATACGATCTAATTCGATAATGGCGGTAAGAATGAAAAAAGAGAATATTCATTTTGTGGAGACCCTGGGCACGTGCCCCATGTGCCCTTATGTAAGTCCGCCATTCATTGCATTAAAATGCAGGATTATGAATAGGAAATAAATTAAATTAATAGTATTAAACCATAATAAATCTATTTTATGTTACAGTTCTCTATGTTGAGTCATTTTTCTAAGCTGAGTAGCTGTTTCGGTCCCAGATTGCTGTACCATGTTGTACAAAAAACCTTCCTTTTTGTCCAGTAAGGCAGAGGGTTGATCAAATTCCTGAAAACATTCAGCACAACTTCATTCAACTGTCACAATATAATCTTAGATTTGGTATAAAGCTTATTACTTCTTCATATCAAAATAATTACCACTATTCTTCCTGCATCTATAACCATACATTTATCACAGTTCATAATCGTGTTGAGTCTATGAGCAATAATGAAAACAGTACAATTCTCAAATCTTTTCTGGATCGTCTTCTGAATCAAGGAATCAGTTTCAGAATCAACATTAGCAGTTGCTTCATCAAGGACCAATATTTTGTTTTGCTTGACAATAGCACGTGCAAGGCAAAGAAGTTGTCTCTGGCCCACACTGAAATTTAAACCTCCATCAGAAACTTTACTCACCAACCCATCAGACAAATCAGATACTGCCTTTTTCAATTCTACATCCTCTAAAGCTTGCCAAATAAAATCATCTGAGTACTCCTTAAAAGGATCAAGATTCCTGCGAAGAGATCCAGAGAAAAGAAGTGGCTGTTGTGGAATAATACTGATTCTTGATCTCAAGTCATACAATCCTAAATCACTTGTTGGTACTCCGTCAATAATAATCTCTCCCTCTATGTGTGCCAATCGAAAAAGAGCAGCAACGAGAGAACTTTTACCAGCTCCAGTTCGCCCAACGATTCCTATCTTCTCCTTCGGCTGAACGATGAAAGTAAGATTTTTGAGTACAGGATCATCATCACGAAAATATCTTAAGAAAACATTCTTGAACTTGACACAACCCATCTGTGGCCAATCTTTGGGTGGCATCTTATCAGGACTTGTTTCTAAGGCTGGTTCTTTCTGAATGTCACTAAACTCCAGAGTTCTTTCCACTGATGTCTTGTAAATTTCCAGATCTATGGCTTGAAGTATACCAAATCTCAGTAGGGTACTCAGTCCAAATATTTTAGTAAGTATCAGACCAACGTTGCCAATGGTGTTCTGGTCTCTTGAATAAACAAACGTATAGCAGATAATCACTATGAATGACAATGAAATCGTATCTGTACACTGTCGAAGGGCCCAAACTGAGTCCGTGTACAGAGAAAAGGCAGACGTCTGTACATCCTGGTGATGATGAAACTCTTTCGTCAAGAAAACTTCTGCCCTAGATGCACGAATTGTTGACAACCCGTGAAGAGTGTCGTTAACGTGTTTTAGAACTGGCGATTTGGCTATAAAGTGGAAAATCATAATTGTTGATGAATGTCTGAGAGAAGGTCTGATAATTTACAGTATATTCAAGTATAATTTAATATATATATATTACTTGCAGCATCCAGACGTCTCAGACTTCGAGATGTCTTGTTGTAAAATCTGACGCCGAAGTTTAATACGACAGCTAAAACAGCTACACCCAAAATAGACCAGTAGTTGACGATGACACAAAGGATTATCAGAGCCACTGCACTCAAAAAGATTCTGATGACATCGATCAAACAGCTAGTTATCTCTTTGTCTATAGCTCCCAGGTCTTTGGAGAATCTTCACCAGAAAAAGAAATATTAAAAAAAAGTACAATAATTGCAGATGATAGATTATATCACTCATACCTGTTCAAGATTCGTCCAGTCGAATTTTTGTAAAAGAATGTCATTGCTCCACGGATAATTGTATAGAACATCGACGCGTGTAAGCCTTGAGAGGCCATCTGGCAAATTTGACAAATGATTATCATTTCTGCGAAGGAGAAAATTACTGCTATAACTACCATTCCACTGTAAATGCATATGTACCACCAACTATCATGTTCTCTTTGACAATTAACAGATGATTGTTGAAAATTGGTTGTATTTGAAAAACTAGTTCCACATGATTCAAGAACTGTAGCCCAATTCGAAATGACGTATTCTGCTCCACTATGAAAAGACTGTTCTGCACAGAAACAAATACAAAATAATAGAATCAACCATACATTTCCCGCCGATTTCAAATATGCTGAATAAATATTCCGGGACGTTTTTCCAAACGTGTCGGACTCGGACAGTTCTTCTTGTACTTTGTCAGAAATAATAGCCCCGGATTCAAGGAAACCGTCAAGTGTAAATTGTTCGTTGGTACCATCGTCTACACTTTCCTTGCCATCATCAACTAGCAGGTTTCCTAATGATTCCCTAATTTCATGATAGGTTCCTTCCTTCTCTACTCTACCTTCGTTTAATACATAAACGTAGTCCACATCCTTGAGATACTGAAGTTGATGAGTGACCAAGATCCTCGTTTTATTCTTCAAGAAGTTGCACATGCACTCTTCGAAAATACTTCTCCCAACTCGAGTATCAACAGCAGATAAGGGATCATCAAGTAGGTAGATATCAGCATCTTGATAGACTGCTCGAGCGAGAGCTACTCTCGCTTTTTGACCTCCACTAAGATTTATCCCCTTCTCACCAATGATTGTCTGATCATTGTGAGGAAAGAGTGAGATATCCCTTTCCAATTGGCAGACCTTCAGCACCTGTTCGTAGCGTGCTTTGTTCATTGGTAGGTTGAAGATGATGTTTTGCCGAACGCTGGAATTGAAGATCCATGGCTCCTGGCTGACGTATGCAATCTTACCAGCTAGATTGACACTTCCTTTAATCGTTGGGAGTTCCTGAAGGATAACATACAACAGGCTTGACTTCCCAGAAGCTACTTGGCCTATAATTGATGTGAACGAGCCACATTTCGCAACAAAATTTACGTGTCTTATGGTTTCTTCCTTTGTTTCCTGAGACCATCTAGCTGAGACGTTTTCTAATTTTACTGTCCCAGTTGGAGTTTTATCGTAATTCAAGTTTACAAAAGTTTCCTGATTAATTTTTTCGCCGTTATATCTTATGTCATCGTACATCATGAAATCCTCTATACGCCTGATGGATGCTACTGCATTAGCTACTACTTGCACACCTATGAATAAATAATGTAAAAAAACGGCCCACAACAATTTTTAGTTCACGTGAACCTTTATTTTGAAAAATACTTACCTCTAGGAAGAAAAGTACTCATGGTATTGTGTAATGAATTAAATAATGCTGTTAGCAAGAAGACAGTTTCTGCTGTTATAAACTGGCCGAATGTGATACAGAGAAGGAAACTAATAAGCAGCGCAATTTTCGAAACGTATAAAGAAGATGTAGAAGCCTTCAATTTCATTAAATTCGATTTCTTGATGTCTTTCATTTCTTTACTAGAAATAACAGAATGCATCAATTTTAGTTTCGTGAGAGAAGAACAATGAAATAATCTAACATGTGAAATGGAAAACGCACTGTCTAGCTTCTTCGACAAGAGGAATGAACGATTTTTCCCAGGAAAACATTTTGATGACCTGAATGCAGTTGACGATTTCGTTTATCAAGCGCAGTCTGTCATCCGTTTTTGAAGCAGCCTTCCGAGAAATGCGAGGGGCCATCATGCCGAAAAATACTGTTTTATAAGCATATGCAATTAAAAAAAATCATAAAATTGCGGTATTCATTAAAAAACTGAATGAGATAAAGAAAGTTTACCTTGAATTGGTAAAAAGAGAAAGAAGACAAATGTTCCCGCAGCGGCTGATAAACTTACATATTTCCACAATAAATACACAACGACTATTGCTTGAATCGGTGCAATCCAGAGATAATGAAGCATTTCTATTGAAATTTGAATAGTGTTGACGTCATTCGTAATAAGATTGATTATCTACAAAAAGTCCTGATATTTAATCTTTAGAAGGGAGAGGGGGGGGGTTGTACTCAACAAATAATATTTACCTGTCCGAGTGTCGTATTTTGTTCCATAGATATCATTGAGGTCTTCAGAACTTTTTTGTAAATCAAACAACTAAAGGCAATTTTAACTTTCATTGCTAAGAATGTCATTGCGTTGCATAAGTAATTCGAGAAATAAACTTGAATAATTAAGCTGAGAATGAGTCCGGCTGTCCAGCAAGCAGCTTCAGCCTGTGTCATTTCATTTTTACTGCTGAAGTAAGTTAACAATTTGGCAAGGAGAAAAGGTTGGCTTATTCTGCAAAGTTAATAGTTGTGGATAACATGAACGACCGTAGTTAATATTTTTAATTTTAATTCACAGGGGAACACGGGACAAAATTACCACGGGGCAAAATGGGACGATGGTTACACCATGGCGTGTTGCCAACAGAATCGTCCCATTTTGCCCCATGTTTCATGTTCCCCTGTTTAACCTGGTTCCTGTATCTACAATCAGTAGAATCATCCCTAGGATTATGATTTGAATCCCAACAGCTTTTATCGTCACACGTAATAACGATGGTCGGCTTTCGGGTATTTTCTTCAACTGAATTATCTCTTTTTGCCAATGTTTGTGAATTTGATCGTCCAAAACAGAAGAGGTATATTTCTGAAGCAGGGGGTAGAGGTCGGATTCTGTTAATTCTCTTCGGTATCCATTCAGAAAAGTTTTGATAAGCAATCTGTAGAATTGAGGTCATGTGGTGGAAATGAAAAATAATGTAAAGAAGATAAGAAGATAAGAAGAGGAAGTGATTTAGGAATAGAAACAATCAGTAATGTCTTACGCTAATGAAATTCCAGAGAAGATGTTCGCCTGCGAGAGAGAATGCTTCATTTTGAAATAGACACCTGAAGTCCTAATATAATATTTCTATTAAACTAGCTCTATATTTAACTTTATATAAGTTATTAATACATTGACCCAAAAAAGTTATGAAAAACAATATTATTTGAAGGCTTTATCTAGTCTTTCACGTAAGGACTTCTTATCGACAAACTCAATCGTTGATTTTAAGAACAATCTAATAATAATAATTTTTTATAACGTTAAATAGATACAGAGAATGTAGGGAAAAATTTTGTATAAATACATATTATTTTAGGTGAAGTGATTGAGTTATTAAAATTGATATCATGTACCTGTTATTCCTATAAAACTGAATTTTGATTAAAATAAATTTCGATGTCATATTTGAAAACAGGATAACAGATAACGTAAGTCATGTGAAATAGATAATAAATATAGTTAGATAAAAAAACAGTTAAACGTTCTTACTTCGCATAAAACATATTTCCTCGTATGTTATAATTACGAAATTACGATTACTCGAATTTTGAAAAGTAATAAACAGATAACATTGTCCAAATTTATAAAAATATGCCCTTTATATTTTTTAAAATAATCTTTATATACGAAGTCAAGATAAAGATTAAATAAAGCTAGATTATAAAAGACCCAGAATATGATCGTCATCTAAACTGTAATATTTAGTGCTTAAAATGTCAGAAAAAGTATATCTGCATCTTTTAATTCTTTGTAGACTAATATGTAGAATTATCGCAACATTATCAGACGAGGAAAAAAGTAAGTAAAAATGTACTTTTAAATTTGTTTGATCGGTTTTGTGCCAAAACCTTTTCCCCTAGATTTAAGCTAGCCCCCCATTCCAGTTCTCCTGAAGAAGCCTAGAATGTCCCTACCCAGTAGCGGCCTAATCTCCTCTGGTTCTAGCACAGCCCCCCATCTTGTATTTATGGTAATTCAAATGGTTGTGCCCAGTGAGCGTCTGCTCCTTTATCCTTACATCTTTCTTGGGCCAGTTGAGGACACTACAGGCCAATTCCCCCTTGCGAAAATCGCCCAGGATGGACTTAGCCTGTCCGCGTCCATTTACTTGGTCCCAGTACTCGTTGTATTGTCGCCCCACCCAATTTTTGATCTCCAACCTGGTACAGCAAGGTGCCAAGCCTAGAATAGGTTCTGAACCGATTGACCAGCCTGCTACTCCTCTTTTTGCCAGTCAATCCGCTTTCTCGTTGCCTTTGATCCCTGTATGTCCAGGAAACCATATCAGGACAAGGACGAGCAGGTCTTGTCCTAGACAGCAGGTCCTTGTCCTAGATAGCTGGGTCTACTACTAGATAGCTGGTCTCTACTATATTTAGTAGACACAGTTAATCACATCAAGGTTTGGAAACCCGAGGACTCGTCCTCAATATTCTGATTGGTGTGGTCGGTTCCTCCCAGAAGGATCCTCCTTTGTCAGTAGATCCCACGGACTGTCAGCCTCTCTGTTCCTCAGAGTCCCTGGATCTTGCAGCTCAGCTCTTGTGGTCCACAGCTCCCGAAGTCTCACAATCAGTTCGTGTCCACGTTTAATTCCAGCTACAAGGTCGCAGGATCCCTAGGGAGAAAAATAAAAAAAAATTATATACTATGTAGATTTAACTGCAATGAAAGATTAATTTATGAAAAATTACTTGCAGGATCATCATCCGATTTGCTTGTACGTAAAAAACGCGTACTTAGTCACTCACGGAGTGAATTATATCCAACGCGGATTGAAATTATTAATTACATGGTAAACATTAAAGAAAGTAATCGCAGCATTTGCGCTGGTGTGATACTGACGCATTACACTGTCATTACTGCTGCTTCCTGTGTTCCGAAAGATAAATCGAAATACGTAATTTTCTCTGGTGGAGCCTATAGTTACCAGAGCAATACTCACAACATAACATTCAAAAGACTATATTACGGCAAACCTCCATATATACTTTTAGATGGTATTGCTTTGCTCGATGTTGATCCTCCTTTCGAGTTCAGTCAAAAAACTGGATACTTAAAACTTTACGAAGGACATTTGCAGACAGGTACACAGGTTACTGTTTCTGGTTGGGGATGCAGTTATCCACCACAGTAAGTTATCAATATCATGTTTTGAATAAATTAAACGATTCTATGTACATTATTCGCAAATGTCTGGTACCCATCACTAATCTAAACATTTGTTTTCTGTATAATTTCAGTCGTATTTCCGGTTTACGAAGGGGATTACGCACTATAGCTTTACCCATAATGAATCATGCTGAGTGTCAAAGTATCTACCATAATCGCTTTAAAATTACGGACAAACATCTTTGCACTTATGATGCACTAAAACACTGTGCCCGTACTGATGAAGGTGCTCCTTTAGTTGTTCAAAGTGTAGATAAGTTAGCTGGAATCCACATTTTTAAAGGAGAATTTCCGGGTCAAAAAAATCCAGATGTTTTTATAAATTTGCAGCATCCCGACTTCAATGCATGGATCAGGAATAACACTATTTTAACGTGAATTAGCGAAAATAAAAGTAGAGACTAAAGAGTAGTCTGACTGCTCTGAAAATATTTCAGGGTTATTTATTTTACAAGAACGAACGCGCGCATTTACTTTATTTTTCAATATTATATAATTTATAATATTTGATATCTCTAATCTCTTACAATCTATGTTAAACTTTGTGAAAATCTCTAAAAATTCTAAGAAACCTTTGAAAACCTGTGAAATCGCTTGAAATTCGTGAGAATCTGTTAAAATTTTCAGAAAATTTTTCAGATTCTTTTAAATTCAATGATAATAATTCAAATCTCCTTTATATCCTTTAAAATTCATTATAAGTATTAGAAATATCTTCAAATTCCATGAAACACTTAAATATTCGAGAAAAATTTTTAAACTCATATAAATCTTCCGAAATCCACGTTAAAATTCATGAAAATCTCTAAAAATTTCTAGAAACCTTTTGAAATTCAATGAAAAACTTTTAAATCTTTTAAAATTCCCCGAAAAATTCTTGAAATTTTACAGTAAAATTTAAAATCTCTATATCTTTTATATCCTTTAAAAATATTACATAGAATTCTTAACAAATTCCATGAAATCCTTTAAAATTTTAACAAAATCATTTAAATATCAGAAAAATCTCTCAAAATCACTTAAATTATTAGAAATCTCATAAAATTCCTTAAAATTTCAGGATAATATGTCAAATTCATTAAAACCTTTTAAAGCTTTCACGAAATTCAAAGCTTTTAAAATTCCTTAAAAATTTCAGGAAATATCCTAAAATCCCATACAATTCTACAAAATCGTTTTAATATCCTAAAAATCTTTTGAAATCCATGTTAAAATGAAATCCTTTAGAATTCTCACAAAATCATTTAAATATCAGACAAATCTCTTGAAATCACTTATAATTATTAGAAATCTTATAAAATTCCTAAAAATTTCAGAATAATATTTCAAGTTCTTTAAAACCTCATAAAATTCTTACAAAGCTTTTAAAATCCCTTAAAATTTTACGAAATATGCTAAAATCTCAAACAATTCTACAAAATCGTTTTAATATCCTATGAATCTCTTAGATTTCGTATAAATCACTTAAAAATCGTTAAAAATGCACATCAAAACCTACATAATCATTAATCTCTTGAAATCCATGTTAAAATCAATAACAAACTCTAATAAATCTCTTAAAATTCCTTCATATTTAGAATTCCTTAAAATTATTAGAAATTTTATCAAATTCCATCAAATCCTTTAAAATTCTCACAAACTCATTTAAATATCAGAAAAATCTCTCGAAATCAATTACAATTATTAGAAATCTCATAAAATTCCTTAAAATTTCAGGATAATATTTCAAATTCCTTAAAAACTCATAAAACTCTTAGAAAACTTTTAAAATTACTTAAAATTTCACAAAATATCCTAAAATCCCATACAATTTTACAAAATCGTTTTAATATCCTAAAAATCTCTTGAATTTCGTACAAATTACTTAAAAATCGTTAAAAATGCACGTAAAAACCTTCAAGATCATTAATCTCTTCAAACTCATGTTAAAATTAGTGAAAATCTCTAAAACTGCCTAGGAACCTCTTGAAATTCCTTCACATTTAGAATTCCTTAAAATTATTAGAAATTTTATCAAATTCCATGAAATCCTTTAAAATTTCACAAAATCTTTTAAAAATCAGAAAAATCTCTTCAGATACTTTTCTGTAAATTATTAGAAATCTCATAAAACTCCATAAATTCCATAAAAATTCCACAATATCTTTTAAAAATCGAAAAATTTCTTGAAACCCCTTAAAAAACGTACAGATTTTTGAACACTCTTAAAATTTGACACAAACCTTCAAAATTTTTGTAAATTCTACAAAATCTTTTAAAAACCAAAAAAAGCATTTGAAATCCCTGAATAAACTTCCCTGTAAAGTTCTAAATTCCTTATTTAAATCCCACAGAATACATATTATAAATTTCATAAAAGTATCTCGAAAGTCCGATTGAAATCTGGTCAAAGTCTCCTGAAAAATTCTAAAAATTCCCAGAAACTTCTTGAAATTCTTTTAAATTCCTCGATAACATTTAAAATCCTGTTATCTTCCATGAAATCTTTAAAAATTCCATAAAATTCCCTTAAAATTTCTAGATCTTCAATGTATTTCGTGTTTAAACTCGTGACACAATCATTATTAACGAAACCAAATTCAAAATTTCAAATTCAATTCACGTGGAATTGTCAAACGGCATTTTGTTTATCCAAAAGATTCTTTGTAATTTCTTTCCATTTTGAGTTAGAAGTCATTATGACAAATAATAACTGTTTGTTTACCAAGTTGAGACTATGGTAACTCTGAATAAACAGAAACCTCAGGAAGACCTAAAACAGGTTAAAATAAAAGCTCTTAAATAAAAACGTAAAATAATTAAAAACATAAAATACCTAAAACTCTTAAAATCGACTGGATGCAATAAGACCATTAAATAGATAGTGATGTAGACAGAATTCAAATCCTATTATAAAAAGATTATTAGTAACGTAACTCGTATTATAAAATATGGAGGATATAATCGCTTATTCAAACATGGAACATATAAAACCTATCGTAAAATTCAGAATTTATGTTTACTGGATAAATAATTTTAGAATATAAAATATAATATCAAGTCACGAAATATTTCTCAATAAAAACCAAGTGAGCCATCCAAATTTTAAAAACAGTCAAACTTATCTACTATACTACTATCAAACTAAGCTTAAAAGCAGGGCTGCCAACATTTCTATAATTAACTCTGAATCGTCGGTGAAGCCTGAAATTCTAAAAATGTTGGCAGCCCTGCTTTCACACTTTTTTCGATACCTAACTTTACGCTACTCTTCCACGATTTACTCTACTTAATTCCTCGGTGTAAGAAAGCTCAATGTTTCTAATTGTGACATTCCTGATAATGTGTAATTTAGAATATATAGCAGTTTATTGTCGTGTTTTTCACGACAGCAAAACACGAATCGGAGCAAATAAAGTTAATTTATAAAAGATGACAAATACCCAAAAATCTTTCTTTTGATATTAATTTCAGTGTAAGCGTTTTAAAAAGCAGATCGTCACCTAAACTGTAATATTCAGTCCTTAAAATGTCAGAAAAAATATATTTCCATCTGTTGATTGTTTGTGGCATTTTGTGCCACGGAATAATCGCGACACTATCAGATGATTACACCAGTAAGTAAATATAATATAAATATATGTACTATCTAGTTTTATTTGGAATAAAGCTGATAGTATTTGCTACTTTAGGAAATAGTACTGAACGATTAATTTATGAAAAACTACTTATAGGAGATTCATCCGATTTGCTGGTACGGGAAAAACGCGTAATTAGTCACTTGCCGGATGGATTAATTCCAACGAAGATTGAAAAAGCTAATTACGTAGTAAGCATTAAACAAAATAGTCGTGCCCATTGCGCAGGCGTGATACTGACAAATTACAAAGTTATTACTACTGTTAGCTGTGTATCGCTTTCTATATCAAACTACGCTGTTCTCTCGGGTTCAAGTGATGCTCGCTTCACTAATGAACACCACATAAAATCGAAATCAGTAAATTACGGAAATCTTCCACATCATGAGGATGATGGTATTGCCTTGATCACTGTGGATCCCCCTTTTGTGTTTAGTCCTAAGACTGGATTCATACGACTTCACGTAGGACCTTTACCGGCTGGTACACAGGTTACTGTTACTGGCTGGGGATGCAAATATCCAATCAAGTGAGTTAGGGTGGAATCCCATTCAGGCGCAAAACGGAAAGCGCAAAACAAACAGCCAATGTAAGAGAATCTTTGAGAAGGTAGAAATCTAAAAGTGTTCTGCAATTGGCTGTTCATTTTACGCTTTGCATTTTGCGCCTGCATGAGATTTCACCCTTATCAGTATTATATGTTTTAAATACATGAGATATAACAATTTATAATGGAACCAATACGTGTTTCAGAATTATAGTAGCAGACAAAGTAGACATTTATTTTCTCTCTGATTTCAGTCCTATACCCGGTGTACAAAGAAGACTACGCACTATCGTTTTACCAATAATGAATCATGAGGAGTGTCGAACTATCTACCACAGTCACTTTAACGTTACGGAGAAATATCTTTGCACTTATGATGAAAATCAATACTGCGCCCATTCTGATAAAGGTGCTCCCTTAGTTTTTGAAAACCACCTGGTTGGAATCCACGTTTGGAAAGGCGAACTTCCGGGTCAAAAAAATCCTGATGTTTTTATAAACTTGCAGCGTTCCGATTACACGGAATGGATCAGAGAACATATTCATCTACCATAAGCACATTGAAAAAAAAAAAGGATGATGTAATCGATACAAGGCTGTTTGTTTGATCATTAAATACGTTTGGATATTTTTAAGAACATTTTCGTCTATTATTTAAACAAATTTAAGTCCCCTAGATTTCTGTCATTCTGAGAAAGTTGCGTTGGTCCAAATACATGGATTGCAAAATTCAGATCGTAAAACTCAAGTCACGAAATTTGTAACAATAAAAATTAAGTGCTGCAATGTTTTCAAGACATTTCTCATAATGTATAACTTATAACATTTAACATTTTATTGTCATGTTTTTAACAACAGCAAATAAAATAATTGGAGCAGATAAAGTTAGTTTACAAAAGACAATAAATATCCAGTAATCCTCCTGTTGATATTAACTTCAGAGCAAGTGATTTAAAAAGCAGATCGTCACCTAAACTGTAATATTCAGTCCTCAAAATGTCACAAAAAATATATTTCCATCTGTTGATTGTTTGTGGCATTTTGTGCCATGGAATTATCGTGACATTATCAGACGAGGTTACCAGTAAGTAAAAATAATATACATAAAAAATAGTACTGAAAGATTAATTTATAAAAAACTACTTGCAGGGGATTCATCCGACATTCTTGTGCGAAAAAAACGTGTAATTAGTCACATGCCGGGTGGATCTGCAACAACGCCGATTGAAGCTGTCAAATACATCGTAAAACTTAAAGTAGATGGTACTTTCCATTGCACAGGAGCGATACTGACACATTACACGATCATTACTGCTGCTCTTTGTGTAGTAAAGTCTGTATCACACTACCAAGTTCTTTCCGGTTCAGCAGATGAGCGCTACTCTAGTAATCACACCCTAGTCTCGAAATTAACATATTACGGCAATCTTCCTCATGAAGAACATGACGGTATTGTCTTGGGCACTGTTCAGCCTCCTTTCGTGTATAGTCAAAAAATTGGATACATACCACTTTACACAGGATCTTTATCGGCAGGTGATGAAGCTATTGTTAGTGGTTGGGGAACTACATATCCACCAAAGTAAGTTATCATTAACTTAAGAGAAATTAAAGCCCCTCTGCCGGAAGTAAAGAGATAGAAATCCTATTCTCGCTTATCCCCTCTATCCCTTTCTGTCTCGATTTCTCTAAGTATAGCAAGCGCATCACATTTGCATATGTTTATTCAAGAGACAGCAGCCAATTAATACCTCCATCACGAACTTCACCTGTCTCCTTCCCGTTGAGCCCATACCTCAATCGCTCCTTTAGCTACAGCTTGTGGTACACCACAGTAGGGTTCTGGTCCAATAAGGGGAAGCTCCCTTTTACCCAATGCTAAATCCCTTCCTACCTCCATCTCAATCCACATCTATCCATCACTAATCTAAACATTTGTTTGCTCTCTGATTTCAGTCCTATACCCGGTTTACAAAAAAGACTACGCAGTATTCGTTTAACAATAATTAGCCATGAATCGTGCAGAAATATCTACCATGGTCGCTTTAACATTACGGACAAACATATTTGTACTTATGATCCATGCAAACACTGTGCCCAGCGTGATACAGGTGCTCCTTTAGTGGTTAACAGTAGGATGGCTGGAATCCACGTTTGGAAGGGACAATATCAACGTGAAAGAAATCCTGATGTTTTTGTAAACTTGCAGCGTGCCGACTACAGTGAATGGATCAGAGAACACACTATGTTAATGTGAATTAGCGAAGAATCAGTGATTTCTACAGAATTATTTACAGTAACTACAAAATCTACACTTAGCAAATGAGATGATACAGATAATATGTTCGAAGCAAAATAAAATGAAAGTCTGCGTCAAATAACGATCGAAGTGTATGTTTTCTGCAATATCCAAAATTATAAGTATTGTTAGTTTATGAGTATAATTCCACATAGCAGGTCCTCTTCAACCCACTCCACTCCTAAAAGTAAAAAGCGTTAAGTTAATATATGGACGACAAACCAAGGCCAAGACAATCTCCTAAGATTATTTTTTTATGTTTTGTTTATGTTTACTAGATAAATAATCTCATTGGTAATATACAATATAACATCATGTCACGATTTTAACAATATAATAAAAACCAAGTGGAGTCGCCTTTTTTTACAACAGCTGGTATTTAATAATTCTATCGCTTTTGCAAAACTGAATGTTAAGCAAATAAAGATAAATTATAAAACACGACAATGCCTAGAAATCTTTCTTTTAAAATCGTCTTCGGAGCAACCGTTTTAAGAAGAAGAAGATCCTCACCTAATCTGTAATATTCGGAGCTTAAAATGTTAGAAAAGACATATTTGCATCTGTTGATTCTTTGTTGCATTTCTTACCATGGAATTATCGCGAAATTACCAGGCGAGGATACCAGTAAGTAAAAATATATAAATATATATCATGTTCATTTAACTGGAATGAAGCTGACAGTATTACCTCTTAGGAAAAAATATTGGAAGATTAATTCATGAAAAACTATTTGCAGGGAAATCATCCAATTTGCTTGTACGTGAAAAGCGTGTAATTAGTCACTTGGCGAATATAGTAAATCAAGTTTCGATTGAAAACGCTAATTACATGGTAAGAATTAAACAATTCAATCGTATCAATTGCATGGGAGTGATACTGTCGCACCACACAGTCATTACTGCTGCTACTTGTGTTCCACATGATGTATCGCGTTATCAGATTTTCTCCGGTTCAGTAAGTGAGCGGCAAAGAAAAACTCATAACGTCCAATCGAAAGCAACACATTACGGCACTCCTCCACTTCAATTACATGACGGTATTGCCTTGATCACTGCTGATCCTCCTTTCGTGTTTGGTCCAAAAACTGGAAACATACAATTATACACAAGACCTTTATCGGAACGTACACGGGTTACTGTTACTGGTTGGGGAGTGCTATATCCATTACAGTAAGTCACTAATAATAATAATAATAATAATAATAATAATAATAATAATAATAATACACTGGAAGTCTGATTCTGTTGGCCCATCCGATTGCTAACTTCCTGACAAGTTAGCTTCCCTCCGATCAGTACCGTAGCCACAAAGTGGCAAATACCCTAAGTGGATAATTCCGTTGGTTCAGTTCACCAGAGTTCGCTTGCGATGCGAAAAGAAACCAATCAGATGCAATCATGCAAAAGCAATCACTCAGCCAATCGCGTTATGCGCGACGCATGCGCATCATCGTGAAACCCGTGAAGGGAACAATAATAAGTACAGCCCTGACTTGTTTACCTATTGGGAACCCCCATAAGTGTCAACTCACCAACCGAGACGTGACCAGAATCGGACTTCCAGTGTAAATAGAGATGTCCAACGATAGGTTTTTGCGCTTATCCTTCCCTCCTGTTTCCATTACATCAATTTAAATTTGTGATTTCTTCGATTTCAGGCCTGGACCGAGCGCGATGTACGTACAAACTCGAAAGCCACTGCAAAGTATCAATATACCAATTATGAACCATGAGGAGTGTCATAATCTTTACCTAACTCAGTATGTTATTTCGGAGAAACATATTTGCACTTATGATGCTCAACAATACTGTTGCAATGATGAAGTCGGTTCTCCTTTAATTGTTAACAATAGCCTGGCTGGAATTTACGTTTGGAAAGGAGAACGTCAAGGTCAACGAAACCCTGATGTTTTTATAAACTTGCAACGTAACGAATACAGTGCATGGATCAGACAAAATATTCGCCTTTAATGTGAATCAACGACAATTCACAGACACTCACATTATAATGTATAATCATCTATAATAATCATTTAATCCTAATTTAAACTATCAAGCTTTTGATAAAAAAAACTTATACACATTATATCTTCAGAAAACCTATTATTGTTGTGTCAATAAAGTTAGATTACAGAAAGATGATAAATGCGCGGAAATCTTCCATTGGGTAATATATCTATTAGAACATTTTTCGCAATACAAACCAAACCGGGAAGCAGACTTTTCGAAAAGGACAAACTAATATACCATGCACTGCGTCAAAGACAGTAGTTTTGAGCCATCAACTTTGTGTCGAAATCATTTAAACAGATTAAATTATCATAAAAATTATAATTACTCAGCAAATAATCTTCTATTATATAAGGCGACAAATTCACGAAAATCTTCCATTGCGTATCACTGACTTTTAAGCAGCTGTTGAAAAAACAGGGTCTAAATAGGGTCTAAACAGGGTCTATTTAACTAAATTTATTTACGATCCAACTAAATATTATTCAGTGCTTAAAATGTTACAAAGAATATATTTGAATCTGTTGATTCTTAGTTGCATTTTTTGCCACGGAATTATCGCGACATTATCTGATAAGGACACCGGTAAGTACAAATCTCTCTAAATTTAACTGGAATAACGCTGATGGTATTAGCTACATTAGAAAATAGTACTGAACAATTAATTTACAAAAAACTACTTGCAGGGAATTCATCCGATTCTCTTGTGCGGAAAAAACGTGTAATTAGTCACTTGCCTGGTGGAATGAATCCAATTCGCATTGAGCTTGCTAATTACAATGTAATCATTAAAGAAAATAATCGTTCTAAATGCGTAGGTGTGATACTGTCGCATTACACCGTTATCACTGCAGCTACTTGTATAACGGAAAATATATTGAACTATAAAGTTCTCTCTGGTTCAGGATTTGAACATATGAGTTATCATCATTCTGTAACATCGACAGTATCAAATTACGGCAATCCTCCACATTACTCTATATATGGTATTGCTTTGATCACTGTGGATCCACCTTTCCAATTTAATCAAAGAATTGGATACATAGAACTTTACGAAGGACCTTTACCAGTAGGTACACGGGTTACTGTTACTGGTTGGGGCTCCACTTGTCCAGGACGGTAAGTCATGAAAATATTGTATCTCCATGTCTTCGGAAATGCTGGATGTCCATTGTTAGTCTAGAAATTTTTCTTTCCTCTGCTTTCAGACCTATACCAGGTACAGTTAGAAAATTACGCTCTATCACTTTACCAATAATGAACCATGCAGAGTGTCTACATGCCTGCGGCCGTCGCTTTACCATTAAGGAGCAACATATATGCACTCATGATGTAGACCAACACTGTGCTCGTACTGATATCGGTGCTGCTTTAGTTTTTAATAATAAGCTGGCTGGAATCCACGTTTGGAAAGGAGAATCTCCAAATAATATGAATCCTGATGTTTTTATAAACTTGCAAAGTGACGAATACAGAACATGGATCCATCGAAACGTTCTCTTACTATGATCTGGGAATGCGACATGTGTCTTCCTATGGATTTTGATGCGCTGAATCCGAATCCCAAGTCAGAATTTGCCTTACATGTGAGCGTTTCGCCTGAAGCTCAAGAAACTTGAAAAAATAAGTATTTCCAGTTCTGGGGATGAGGTATATTAATTCTGATGTTTTTCGATGCACTGAATTCGAATTAGTTGTCAGAATTGATACCTGACGTTGTCCTTTAACACTAATCTGTAAAAAAAACAAAAACTGAATAAATTGATATAAAATTGTGATATACTACATCAGCGGAGTCTCATTCTTACAGTTGACGGGACCTTACTTCATCTTACCTTACCCAACCTAGGCTCACCTAATTTAATCTAATCTGGCCTAATATGACCTAATCTGACCTAATCTGGTTGACGGCATGGAGCGGGGTTCAGGGCGTAGCCCTAGTGCGGAGCAAGACAACAAAAAATTGCAAATTGTTTGTCATTTGCAATAAATAAAACAGCCAAGTTTTCATAATCGTTACTTGATACAGAATATTTTATTTCGCATAATTCAACAGCTTCAAACAGATTATCCAGCATCACTGACTTTTTGCTAATTCAAATTAAGATACTGTGTTCTTTGATCCATTTATTGTAGTTGGCATTCTGCACGTTTAGAAAAACATCAGGGTTTTTTTGACCCGCATGTTCTCCTTTCCAAATGTGGATTCCAACTAGATTATTATCGCCAACAACCAAGGGAGCACCTCCATCAGTACGGGCACAATGTTGTTGTGAATTATAAGTGCAAAGATGTTTCGCCGTAATGTTAAACCGACCGTGGTAGATAGCCTGACAATCAGCATGATTCATTATGGATAAAGTTATAGTGCGTAGTCTTCTTTGTACACCGGGTATAGGACTGAAATTATAGAGAAAACAAATTTTTAGATTAGTCCTGGATACCCAACATTTGCAAATAATGTAACATAGAATATTTGCATTTAGCAGTTATTTAACAGTACGATGAACGTCAGAAATCAAAAGCTATCAATTTTATCTGCAACAGATACTGATAACTTACTTTATTGGATATACACATCCCCAACCACTAACGAAAGCCTTTGTACCTTCCTTTACAGGTTCTACGTGAAGATTTAAGTATCCAGTTTTTCGATGAAACTGGAAAGGAGGATCAACAGTGACCAAGGCAATACCGTCTAAAGGTTCATTTGGAATTTTACCGTAAAATACTTCCTTCGATGTTACCGTGTGAGAAATGCTACGCGAATCATATCCTGAGCCGGATAAAATAGTGTAATTTGATAACTCATACGGAACACAGAAAGCAGCAGTAATGACTGTGTAATGTGTCAGTATTGCACCTGCGCAATGGCCACGGCCATATTGTTTAATGTTGACCATGTAATTAGCTTCTTCAATCTTCGTTGGAGTTAATCCATTCTCCAAGTGACTAATTACACGTTTTTCACGTACAAGCAATTCGGATGATTTCCCTGCGAAGAGTTTTTCGTGAATTAATATCTTTCAATATTGTTTCCTAATAGGTAAAGGTGAATCCACACGCCAACTCTAACTCTTGTTCCACGCGTAAAATTTACGGGCGGAACAAGAGTTAGAGTCGGCGTGTGGATTCACCTTAATACTGTCAGCTTCTTTCAGTTAAATGAACACAATATATATTTTTACTTACTGGTACCCTCGTCTGGTAATGTCGCGATAATTCCATGATACAAAATGCAGCAAAGAATCAGCAGATGCAAATATATCTTTTCTAACATTTTAAGGAGCAAATATCACAGATTAGATGTGGTACCAAAATCTGGATCTTTCTAAAAGTCGGCTTTTCCTCACTTGGTTTTTATAGTGAAAAATTCGTGACTTGATGTTATATTGTCCATTACCACTAAGATTATATATCTAGTAAACAAATTCTGAATTTCACGATAGTATTTACAAGTTTTGTATGAATTTAAAAAAAATAATCTTAGGAAATTGTCTTGACTTTGGTTTAACGTCCATATGTTAACTTAATGTTTTTAGGAACGGAGGACATTCTGGATAAAAATTAAAAAAACTAAACGTAGTAATCAGAAAGTCGGTCAATTTATCATAGCGACTTTTTTTTCGATAAAAAGAAAATCATCAGAATTTAAAGCCAAGCAACGCACGATATCAAGAAAAAATGATAAGAGAAGAAAAACGTCAAATTTTATACAGCCTTTCAGGTTGTCATAACAATTTTTATTAAATTCGTAAAGAATTTATAAAGACTATCGTAAACTTCAGAATTTATGTCTGTTAGATAAAGAATTTTATTAGTAATATAACTATTAATAACATCTTTCCCAATAAAAACCAAACAGGACTGAACCTGCAGTCAAAGACACTAATTTTGAGCTATAGAGTTTGTGACGATATCACTTATACAGTATATATCATCGTAAAAATGATTATTATTCAGCAAATAATGTTCTACTATATAAGGCGACAATTTCGCGAAAATCTTCCATTGCGTATCGTTGACTTTTAAGCAATTGTTGAAAAAATAGAGTCGTGATCTAAATTTATTTACGATCCAACCAAATAATATTCAGTGCTTAAAATGTTACAAAGAATATATTTGAATCTGTTGATTCTTAGTTGCATTTTTTGCCACGGAATTATCGCGACATTATCTGATAAGGACACCGGTGAGTACAAATTTATCTAGATTTAAATGGAATAAAGCTGATGATATTAGCTACATTAGAAAATAGTACTGAACAATTAATTTACAAAAAACTACTTGCAGGGAATTCATCCGATTCTCTTGTGCGAAAAAGACGTGTAATTAGTCACATGCCTGGTGTACTAAATCATATACCCATTGAAAATGCTAATTACATGGTAAACATTAGAGAAAACAATCATGCCCATTGCGCAGGAGTGATACTGTCTCATTACACTGTCCTTACTGCTGCTTTATGTGTTTCATTGGACGTAACGAACTATCTAATTTTCGCCAGTTCAGGATATGAAGCGCACAGTAAAGTTCACCATGTTACATCGAAAGAAGTTTATTTCGGCGCAAGTCCACATGAAGAACATGAAGGCATTGCTTTGATCACTGCTGATCCTCCTTTCGAGTATTATCGAAAAACTGGAAATATAGAATTATACGTAGGTGGACCTTTATCAACAGGTACACGAGTTACTGTTTATGGCTGGGGATACCAATATCCATTACCGTAAGATATTAATATTATATATTTAATATATATATATGTATATACAGAACATAAATCTTATATCCAACACTAAACTAATAATTTGTTTTCTTTCCGATTTCAGACCTGGATCGAGAGGACCGAGGAGACTACGCTTTATCACTTTACCAATAATGGACCATGCAGAGTGTCAAAATATCTACCGCCGTAACTTATTTAGAATTACGGATAAACTTATTTGCACTTATTGTCCCCTACAATACTGTGCCTATACTGATACCGGTGCTCCTTTAGTTGTTAATGGTACGTTGGCTGGAATTCACGTTTGGAAAGGAGTAGATCCTCACCGAAGAAATCCTGATGTTTTTATAAACTTGCAACGTAACGAATACCGTACATGGATCAATGAGCACACTCTCTTAATATGAATCAACGAAAATTCATTGATTGTCACGTAGTCATCTATATATGGTTGAAATCGTTTACTTAACATTAAAAATGTAATATGTTTGTGTGAATAAAAATTGCAATAATAATAGAATTATGTGGTTCTTAATCATTAGTTGGAAGTTATGAGTTAGGAGAACGCCATTTTGAAATTTATGGAAACCTAGAAAGGAAATGTCTTCCCGCGGGTAAGGGGAAGCAGTAAACGGTCGACTTCAGCGCGGAGAGCAAAAAGTTTAGGGCAGCTGGTGCCCCTATTGGTGTTGATGCTAATCCACGCAGTGGCTACCTCCACCGGTGGTGGCGCTGCTACTTTCCTCTTTGCGCGACTGTTCTCTTAACCTTTTTTCCGTGTAGTTACCGTCACTTTGTGGTTTTATTTATCAACTGATGTTGGTAACAGGGGTGAGGGGTCATGATTTTCTCGCCGGGGAGGGGAGTCTTTTGTGCTACGAGTACTTTCCAGATTTTTGACTAGCAAGGTCAAGACAATCTCGTAAGAATCATCTCATTTCATAATTTTTGTTTTTTTTTAAATTTTTTTAAATGCATAAAGAACATATAAATACAATCTTAAACTTCAGAATTTATGTTCACTAGATACAAATTTTTAATCTACTGTTGTAAATTCTAAATTACCATCGTTTTTATGACATGATAGTAAATAAAATTAGATGATAATAGACGTCAAATACAAAAAAATTTTCCATTTGAGAATCTTTTCAGACCAACTTTTTTAAAAAGCAGAAGGTCGGCATCTCATTTGTGATAATTGGTGCTTAAACTGTTAGAAAAAATGTATTTGGATCTGTTGATTCTTTGTGGCATTTTGTGTCACGGAATTATCGCGACATTTTCGGATGAGTATACGAGTAAGTAAAAATATATCTACTATTGGGCCGTTCAAGTATATTGTCGTAACAGAATTTAGGGGCAGAGGATCCTCCAAATGTTACTATGCGTAACATGCCGGATATAAACCGGCAACCAATAGCACCGGGTAAGAATCGGCTAAAGTATTTTGGAGTTGGGATACCCAAATCGATTCTCGAATTCGGAGAAATCGATTCCAGGAATCGACGATCTCGTTGGAATCGAAGAATCGATTCCCACCGATCAATTTCCCACCCTATTTGGGAGGACCCGAATACAAACTGGGATGAATCCTTAAAAGTTCTGGATAAGACCCACATAGAAACCGGAAATAATTGGTATATCAACCCAGATAGAAACCGATTAACTGCCGGATCTATACCAGGGACAAAAACCGGGTCCAATTCCTATAGCGCCGGATAAGAAACAACTTCACGCCGACTCTAACTCTTGTTCCGCGCGGATTAAAGGGTAAAGGGAGTGCAATCGCTAAAAAGGGCGTTACATATTACTTGAACGGTCCCGATACAGACGTAATTAGAATGAAGCTGATATGATATTAGCTAATATAAAACAATACAGTGAAAGATTAATTTGCGAAATATACTTGTAGGGGACTCATCCGATATTCTTGCACGTGAAAAACGCGTAATTAGTCACTTACCTGGTGGACTAACTCCACTACGCATTGATTATGCTAATTACAATGTAAACATTCAACAAAATAATCGTCCCCATTGCGGAGGTGTGATACTATCGCATTACAGTGTCATCACTGCTGCTACATGTATTACGTTACACGTAACGCGCTATAAAGTTTTCGCTGGTTCAGGATATATTAATTTCAGTGTTTCTTATAATGTAACATCGAAACAAGTACATTACGGCAATCCTCCACATCAACAATATGACGGTATTGCCTTAATCAGTGTTGATCCTCCTTTTGTGTATAATAGGAATACTGGATTCATACAACTTTACGTAGGACCTTTACCAACAGGTACACAGGTTACTGTTACTGGTTGGGGACGCATATGTCCAGCATAGTAAGTCATGAAAATATTCTATTTCTATTTATTTCTATTTCCCTTCGACAATTCTCGATTTTTCTTATTAATCTACAAATTTTTCTTTTCCCTGATTTAAGTCCTATACCCGGTGCACCACGGAAATTGCGCTCCATCACTTTACCAATAATGAACCATAGAGAGTGTCAATATATATACGGCCGTCGCTTTATCGTTAACGAGAAACATATATGCACTTTTGATGAACGCCAACACTGTGCCCGAACTGATGCTGGTGCTCCTTTGGTTGTTAACGGTATGCTGGCAGGAATTCATGTTTGGAAAGGAGAATTTTTAGATCGAAGGAATCCTGATGTTTTTATAAACTTGCAACGTACCGACTACAGTATTTGGATCCATGAAAACACTCTCTTAATGTGAATCAACGAAAATTTATTGAATATTACGCAGTCATCTGTATAGAATTATATGGTTGAAATTATGAAATCTTAACATTAAAAATGTAATATCTTTGTGAATAAAAATTGCAATAATAAGAGAATTATGTGGTTCCTAACCATTTGCAATGAGAGTTAGAAGTTAGAAGTTAGAAGTTAGAAGAATGCCGTTTTATACTTTATAGAAGTATGGACCGAAAATTTCTTCCCGCGGCTTACCCGACAGCACCGAATCTAGGATTTGATCAAACCGGGACAAAAACTTGCCATTCGCATCGTTTCCCTCCAGAATTTGAGATTAATACGCGCTTTAATAAAACATTTTTTTAGAAACATGAATTTCGCGCTCCCTGAAATTGCCGCGCCGGTTTGCCCCCTTCTTGGATCTGGGGCTGCCGTTCCAAGGACTTTCCAGATTTGTTAACAACCGAGTCGAGACAATCTCGTAAGAATTATTACTCGTAAGATTTCTTGTTTGTTTAAAAAATTTGTTTAAATGCATAAAGAACATGTAAACACAACCTTAAGTTTCAGAATTTATGTTCATTAGATATCAATTCTTAATCTAATGTTGTAAATTCTGAGGATAAGATAATAATTTTCATCCTTTTATAACAAGATAGGAAATAAAATTAGAGTATAAAAGCCATCAAATACCCAAAAATTTTCACTTTTAATATCGTTTTCAGAACAATTATTCAAAAAACAGAAGGTCAGCATCTCAATTATGATAATTGGTGCTTAAAATGTTAGAAAAAACATATGTACATTTGTTGATTCTTTGTGTCATTTTGTGTCACGGTCTTATCGCCACATTATCGGATGAGTATACCAGTAAGTAAAAATATATCCACTATTGGGTCGTTACATAGGGGAGGGAAGATTTTTGAAATCGATGTAACGTAATGCTCCCTTTATGACTTCAAAGGGTGAAATTAGTCCAAATCGCTAAAAAGGGCGTTACGTAGTACTTGAACGGCCCCTATGTAGACGTAACTAGAATATGAGGCTGATATAATATTAGCTAATAAAAAACAGTATAGTGAAAGATTAATTTGCAAAATATACTTGCAGGGGAGTCATCCGATATTCTTGCACGTGAAAAACGTGTAATTAGTCACTTGCCTGGTGGATTAAATCCAACACGCATTGATAATGCTAATTACAATGTAAACATTCAAGAAAATAATCGTGCCCATTGCGGAGGTGTGATACTATCGCATTACAATGTCATCACTGCTGCTACGTGTGTTACGTTACATGAATCACACTATACAGTTTTCGCTGGTTCAGGATATACGCATCTGAGTGTTTCTTACAGTGTAACATCGAAACAAGTACATTACGGCAATCCTCCACATCAACAATATGACGGTATTGCCTTGATCAGTGTTGATCCTCCTTTTGTGTATAACAGAACTATTGGATACATACAACTTTACGTAGGACCTTTACCAACAGGTACACAGGTTACTGTTACCGGTTGGGGAGGCATATGTCCAGCATAGTAAGTCATGAAAATATTCTATTTCTATTTATTTCTATTTCCCTTCGACAATTCTCGGTTTTCCTTATTAATCTACAAATTTT
Source organism: Synergus japonicus (assembly GCA_900474275.1). Classification (NCBI taxonomy): domain Eukaryota; kingdom Metazoa; phylum Arthropoda; class Insecta; order Hymenoptera; family Cynipidae; genus Synergus; species Synergus japonicus. Next base: position 42,821 of record UCOH01010005.1, read on the forward strand.
TCTTTTCCCTGATTTAAGTCCTATACCCGGTGTACCACGGAAATTGCGCTCCATCACTTTACCAATAATGAACCATAGAGAGTGTCAATATATATACGGCCGTCGCTTTATGGTTAACGAGAAACATATATGCACTTTTGATGAACGCCAACACTGTGCCCGTACTGATGCTGGTGCTCCTTTGGTTGTTAACGGTAGGCTGGCTGGAATTCATGTTTGGAAAGGAGAATTTTCAGATCGAAGAAATCCTGATGTTTTTATCGACTTGCAACGTGAGGAATACAGGGCATGGATCCATGAAAACACTCTCTTACTGTGAATCGGCGAAAATTCTCGGATTCCCCTGGATCAATGCACCTTTTTACACCGAGGACGTAACGGGAGTAAATCGGAAAAAGAGTCGTAATTTAAGTTTCGAAAGAAGCGTAAAAGAAGTGCTGCCAACATTTCTAGACTTATGTCGTCGGTAAAGTTCGGTGCTTTCCTGCCGCGACATCGAGGCAGTCCGACTTTACCAAGTACTTAGAATTCTAGAAATTTTGGTTGTGCAGCCCTTCTTTTACGCTTCTTTCGAAACTTGTAATGTGCAAAGCGAAGTTCTCGAACTTTCCCTCTCCTTCTGTTTTTCCCCTTCTCCGAGAATTCTCCTCTTCTCTTTTCGCCACTGGCGAATAGCGCAAGGTTCGAGAATTCTTCGGGGTAACTCATGAACCTATCAAAGGTTGTGCACATAGTTTTATGAATCTCCCCCTCTACCAATTGTTATGAGCTAACCAAATTTATATCGTCATATTTCAAAATAAAAGATCCCAATCAAAACATGACGGTTTCGTGTTTCAATGTATGTATGAATTTTTTTGCCACCTGGCAGCACTGATACTGTTCCGAATCTTTATGTCGGGTTTAATTTATTTGTGCCTGACGACAGTGTTCTTCATCTCTCTTGCTCCGCTAGAATTATTGTATCTTTCTCTTATCTACTTTAATCCTTATTACCTCACTGGACGTATATGAGTTGTTGTGTCGGGAACGTTGCGAAACGTGTAACTCAGTACTTCTCTTTCGTCTTTTTTTGTACACTTTATGCAAAGATGCCAGAGTGTTTGTTTTATGGTGGTCTTTATTATAACTAACTGCTTATTAATAAACATACGCTTAGTAAATCGGATTCATCAAACGTATTGACTCATATATTTATTAACTAAAAATTATCCTGGACTGAATCCTACAACAAAGTATCGCGACTGAATTTTGCTGGTGTTAATCTTTAACAGATACTCAATAATGCATAATCAAGGACATTTTTCTCTTGTACAAATACAGTCAAAGTCATTTATGCTTACAAAAATACATCTAGATATTTCGTAAATATAAATTTATAGCTAATATGATTAGATTGTAAGTCACGAAAAATAATCAGAAATATTCTATATTTAGTATCGTTTTCCGAGAAATTGTTTTCAAAAGCAGACAGTTATCATCTAGACTGTAATATTTAGTGCTCAAAATGTTAGAAAAAATATTTTTGCATCTGTTGATATTTTGTGGCATTTATTTCCATGGGATTATCGCAACATTCTCGGATACCAGTAAGTAAAACTATACCTACTATAGATATAACTGAAAGAAAGCTGATGATATATTATAGCTAATAGGACACCGCATTGAAAAGATTAATTTATGTAAAACTACTTTTAGGGGAATCATCCGATTTACTTGTACGAGAAAAGCGTGTAATTAGTCACTCGCCTGGTAGATTACAAGCAATAATACACATTGAACAAGCTAATTACATGGTAAACATTAGGGTAAATGGTGCTGCCCATTGCGCCGGTGCTATACTGTCGCCTCACACTGTCATTACTGCTGGTGTCTGTGTTCCGTTAAATGTATCAAACTACAAAGTTGTCTCCTCTACGGGATGTGAACCGAACTGTTTTCACAACGTAACATCGAAAATAGAACATTACGGCAATGTTCCATATGAGAAATATGATGGTATTGCTTTGATTAGAGTTTCTCCACCTATCACGTTTAGTCAAAGGGCTAGAAACATACTACTTCATGCAGGACCTTTACCGACTGGTACACAGGTTACTGTTAATGGTTGGGGATGCCTGTATCCACTACGGTAAGTTATTAATAATATAACAAACTCGATAATCATTGCTAATCTAAAAATTTGTTTCTTCTCTGATTTCAGACCCTCATTTCGGGGAATTCAACGAAGACTACGCACTATCACTTTACCAATAATGAACCATGCAGAGTGTCAAATTATCTACCGCGGTCGCTTCAACATTACGGCGAAAAATATTTGCACTTATGATGAAGACAAATACTGTGCCTATACTGATCTCGGTGCTCCTTTAGTTTATAATGGTAGGCTGGTTGGAATTCATGTTTATAAGGGAGAACAGGAAGGTGTAAAAAATCCTGATGTTTTTGTAGACTTGCAACGTACCGACTACAGTGCATGGATCAGAGAGAACACTCTCTTAATGTAAATTACCGAAAATCACACAATTACGCACTGAAAATATAAAATGTCTTCAAGTAAGACTTGAAATAATACCAGTTTTGTGTTTTTTATTGTACTACCCTGCCGAAAAGAAAGGAAAGGTTTCGGAATGAAAACGCTTTCCGAATTCTATTTGAACTGTGTTTCCGAAACCTTTCCGAAGATTTCCGATTCATTTCCGGACATTTCCAGTCATTCGGAAAGAAAGTCCTGATTGACCGAATATACCGGATTCATTTTGGTTGAAAGTTCAGATTCATTCGGATTGCCTTTGAATGGGTTTCTGATAAAAAACTTCCTCTGGATTAGATCGGAATGAAAGAGTTTGGATCGGATAGAAATTCCGGAATGATTCGGATTGATTTGGAAAGAATTTAAATCCGAAACTTGCGCTAGGGATCGATTACTTTACGTCACTTGTGGCGAAAGTGACGTAAATCATAAAGTGACTTGGAAATCGACTAATTTCTCGACTCTTTGGAGGCGCCGAAAATCGAACTTTCAATAGATGTGCTCTAAAAAATTAATTTTAAGGAAAATAGAATTTGGGATATATTCATACGCCCCTGTAACTTCTCACTATTAACCGTTTATTATCGTATTTTTACGACACCATTTCCTGGATATTATGGCTTACGTAAAACTGAATTCAGAGCAAATAAAATAATATTATAAAAGTTAACAAAGAACAAACCAGAAATCTTTTTTAGTATCAATTTTAGAGCAATTGTTTAGAAAGCAGAAGGTCTTCTCTAAACTGTAATATTTAGTTACTAAAATGTTAGAAAAAGTGTTTTTGTATCTGTTGATTCTTTGTGGCATTTTGTGCCACGGAATTATTGCAACATTATCAGATGCAGCGGAATCATCGGATTTTCTTGTACGTAAAAGACGAGTGATTAATTACACGCCTGGTGGTTTAAATCCAATAAACATTGAAGATGCTAATTATATGGTAAACATTAGGCAAGAAGGTACTGCCCATTGCGCCGGTGCTATACTGTCGCCTCACACTGTCATTACTGCTGGTATCTGTGTTCCGTTAAAGGTATCAAACTACAAAGTTGCCTCCTCTACGGGATGTGAACAGCACTGTAGTTTACACAACGTAACATCGAAGATAGTACATTACGGCAATTTTCCATATAAAATATATGATGGTGTTGCTTTGGTCAGAGTTATTCCTCCTTTCGCGTTTAGTCCGAGAACTGGAAACATAGATCTTCACGCAGGAATTTTAGCGACTGGTACACAGGTTACTGTTGCTGGTTGGGGATGCATTTATCCAATACGGTAAGTTAATAATAACAGTGAAGAAGTCTGATGAAATTCTCATTGATGGAATAGGATCTTACAGAGGTACCCATACATGTACTATTATCCTGCCTACAATCCTTAACTTGCGCTCAGTAATTGTTGTTAAACCATCCTTTTTTAGCCAGTTGATCTGCTTTTTCGTTGCCCTTGATCCCTGTATGGCCAGGAATCCATATTACACTCCCAAACCATAGTCGATGTGATTTCTGATTTCCCAACCGCTTTGATTGCCGCCTGAAGCTTCCCAATAGGATTGCCAAGCCCTTGTCTCTGCTATCATACAGACCAGCTCCCGTACAGGATACTTCGCAGGTTCCTCTGAAAGAATTCACAAATTAGTTTTAGAAAATATATTTTTTTTCTAAACTACACAGGATCCTGCAAACACAGGACCACAAAATGAACAAAGAAAGTCTCCCAGTCAAATTCATACCCTTCACGTTTTTCAGCAAGCTGATTCCAAATCCAGGGTCTGTGTAACCCCAGCACGTCGGGATCCAAGTCCTATGAAGGTCAAAGGTGTTTATTACGTTCATGATTACTGATTCTTACCTTTGACCTTTACATGACCTTGATCCCGACATGCTGGGGTTACACAGACCCCGGATTTGGAATCAGGGAATTGTTTTATTTATAGATTCAGGGAATTCATTTATTTATAGATGCTCGCTAATCAAAAATTTGCTTTTTCTCTGATTTCAGACATGTACCATTCTTAAGACGAAGACTACGCTCTATCACTTTACCAATAATGAGCCATAGAAGCTGTCAAAATATCTACGGCAGTCGCTTTTTTATTACGGATAAACATATTTGCACTTATGATACCGACCAATACTGTGCCCGTACTGATATCGGCGCTCCTTTAGTTTTTAATGGTAAGCTGGTTGGAATTCATATTTATAAGGGAGAGCAGGAAGGTGTAAGGAATCCTGATGTTTTCCTAGACTTGCAACGTACTGACTACAGTGAATGGATCAGAGAAAACACTCTCTTAATGTAAATTACCGAAAATTAATTGATTACAACATAACACTAATCACTAATTTGTTTAAAACACTAATCACAAAATATACGCACTAAAGAAATATATTTCTGGGTAATATGTTATGAGATTAAAAGGAATTATGTTTGTTTATACAGTTGAAAACAGATTTTAAGTAATAAAAATGTACAATGTGTTGAATAATTAAACAAATTGAAATAATACCAGTATTGTGTTTTTACTGTAATCAAGAAATACTGTCACCGTTTCTTTGATAGTTCAACTTTTAACCATTGACTCAGGGGTGTAGCGAGGTGAGGAGGTGGGGGGTGTGAAACTTCTCCAAATAGTCGTACCGAGTCGGCATTTTTGCAATTTTCGGGTAATTCAACTGTGTATATATATATATATATATATATATATATATATACAATATACTCTCGCTGCGACCCTGTGTTTATTGTTCCTTTTTACGACACTTTTTATAATAGAATTGTTTACAGACATTATCGCTTCCGTACATCTAAAGTCAGAACAAATAAATTTAGATTATAAAAGACGTCACATTATCAGAAATCTTCTCTTTAGTACCGCTTTCAGAGCAATTATTTTGAAAACCAGAAAGTTATCATCTGCACTGTAATATTTAGTTACTAAAATGTTAGACAAAATGTCTTTGCACCTGCTGATTCTTTGTTGCATTTTGTGCCATGGAATTAATGCAACATTATCGGATGAAGATACCAGTAAGTAAAACTATATCTACTACGTAGATGAAAGGAAAAACAGAAACTGAAAGGAAGCTGACATATTATAGCTGATAGGAAACGGCTTTGAAAGATTAATTTATGAAAAACTACTTTCAGGGGAATTATCCGATTTACTTGTCCGAGAAAAACGTGTAATTAGCCACTTGCCGAATGAGTCAATCCCATCGCGGATTGAAGAAACTAATTACATGGTAAGCATTAGAGAAGGAAAGCGTGCCCATTGCGCTGGTGTGATACTGTCGCAACATACTGTCCTTACAGCTGCTATATGTGTTACGCGTACGCTAGCGGAATATAGACTTGTCTCCGGTGCGGGATATGAAGCGCACTTTACTTTTCACAACATAACATCGAAAATAGTACATTACGGCGATACTCCACATCAAGAATTTGAGGGTATTGCTTTGATTAGAGTTACTCCACCTATCGTATTTAGTATAAAGGCTAGAAGTATACAACTTCACGTGGGAGCTTTAGTGGCTGGTACACAGGTTACTGTTACTGGATGGGGATGCGAGTATCCAATACGGTAAGTTATTAATATACATATAGTGCTCGATATTCATCGCTAATCTAAATATTTGTCTCTTCTCTGATTTCAGACCTATCCCGCATATAAAACGGAGACTACGCTCTATCACTTTACCAATAATGAACCATGAAGAGTGTCAAGCTATCTACCGCGATCGCTTTGACATCACGGCGAAACATCTTTGCACTTATGATGAAGAAAAATACTGTGCTCGTACTGATACCGGTGCTCCTTTAGTTTTTAATGAAAAGCTGGTTGGAATTCACATTTGGAAGGGAGAAAATGAACATGTAAAAAATCCTGATGTTTTCATAAACTTGCAACGTACCGACTACAGTACATGGATCTACGAAAACGCTCGCCTAATGTAGATCAACGAAAACTCATTCATTACAACATATTACTTGTATTACATATATTGAAAAATATAGCTGAAACTGTTTTCGAGTAATAAAAATGTAATATTTGTGTGTAAAAATCGAAATAATACCAGTTACGTTTTGTATTGTATTCCCAAAATAATGTATCTCGGCATGTAATTGCGCGAGAATAGCAACCAATGAGGTAGAGAGTGCGACGCATGCGCAGTAGAGTACGGGAATGAGTTGGAGCCACTGATACCATTGCCCATGCGTTGCGCTCGGCATCTGATTGGTTGCTATTCGCGCGCAGTTTAAAATGCCAAAAATAGCATTTGATATGCAATACGCATGCGGAATTGGTCTGAAATTTGAGAGAAGGAATTTTTTTACATTTTTTTCGTATAACATTGAGAATATTTTATATGGAATTTGCCTAAGCCATATAAGCCGTATAATCCGTAGTTACGTTTATAAATTTTATGGATACAATATCTATACATATATTTTGCAACAGTTTCGCCTTGCAATAAAATTGCCGTATCTTTGTGCCAGCAATATATGTGTTCGTTCACGAAATAATATTGTCTAAACAGTTAAAGTTTTGAAAAATATTCAGTACTTCACAATTATTTGCCTGAAAGCGATTAAGTAAATAAAATTTATAATCGCCTTTTACGACGAAAGTATCTAGAGATATTCTGCAGTATAACGTCTGCAGCAATAACTAAATAAATTGAGCAACTGAGCACATATTATAAAAGACGTTATATTCTCAGAAATCTATCTTTTGTTTCCGTTTTCTAAATAATTACTGAAATAAGTAGATCTTCATCTAAATTGGGATATTTGATGCTTATAATGTTAGAAAAAATAGATTTGCATCTGTTGATTCTTTGTGGCATTTTGTGCCACGGAATTACCGCGACATTATTGGATGGGGATGCCAGTAAGTAAAAATATATATCTACTATGTGGATGTAACTTGACCCTATTGAAAATTACGACATTCTTTTTGCACATAAAGGAAATCGTAAACTGCGTCGTATACTATCCTAAATTACGACGTTGTATTCGATGTCATAATTTCCAATAGGGGAATTAAGCTGATGGAATTAACTATTAGAATACAATATTAGAAGATTAATCTATTATAAAAAATTCTTGCAGAGGAATCATCCGATTTTCTTATACGTAAAAGACGTGTAATTAACCACTTGCCTAATGGAGCAAATGTAATACGGATTGAACTCGTGAATTACATTGTAAGCATTAAAGAATTTAATCGTGTTCATTGCGTAGGTGTGATACTGTCGCATTACACTGTAATTACTGCTGCTTCCTGCGTTCGGATTGATTTACCACATTACCAAATTCTCTCCGGTTCTGCATATGAACAGCACAGTAATATTCATCACGTAACGTCAAGAGTAGAACATTTCGGTCTTCCCCCTCAGCAAGAATATGACGGTATTGCTTTGATCACAGTTGATCCACCTTTCGTGTTTAATCAAAAAACTGGATTCATAAATCTTTACGTAGGAGCTTTACCGTCTGGTACACACGGTACTGTTACTGGTTGGGGATGCGTATATCCAGTACGGTAAGTTACCAATAACACATATAAAATACATGAAACATAACTGTTAACTTTTAATGACGAGATTAAACGCGCTATATTCAATATACGCCGCATCATCACTTTCATCTGATCAATAAGGAAAAAGCGTTACGTTACTAATGATTTTTTTATAATAGGAAAACTTCCGATATTCGTATTGGAAGTTTTATATTATTTATATCGATACCAGAATGGGACTTGAAGTTATCTTTTTGTCAAAAATCCTCGATATCCATCACGAGTCTAACCATTTGTTATCTCTTCAATTTTAGTCCTGGACCGGCGGGCATTCGACACAGACTACGCTCTATCTCTGTACCAATATTACGCCTTAGGGATTGTCGCAGTGTCTACAGAAATCGCTATTCAATTACGGAGAAACATGTCTGCACTCATGATAAAGACCAATACTGTGCCCGCACTGATGCTGGTGCTCCTTTAGTTGTTAACAATAGTCTGGCTGGGATTCACGTCTGGAAAGGAGAATTTCACGACCAAATAAATCCTGATGTTTATATAGACTTGCAAACTCCTGACTACAGTCAATGGATCAGGCAACACACTCTCTTAATGTGAATCAGTAAATAATGCAGGCCGCATCGAAAAAAAAGTTCCCTAAAGTTCCATAAAGAGAATTCCTTCTTTATCCGTGTTTGAATTCTGCGATGGATTTTGTCCGCCGTATCCGATTTCAGAATTTTCAGTTTTCGATTTTGAATTATCAATAAAAGTAATTAAAAGCAATTCCATTTATACCTGCATAGCTGTAATTGATTGAAAATATTTTCAAAAAGAGAATATTGGGGACAATGTATTTCAAATATGTTACAATAATAAAATAGGAAAAATATTGATATTAAAATCGTTACCTTTTGGGCTAGGGTTATAGATTAGGCTAGCCCAAACTTTTGCAATTTAGCAAAACAAATTATTTTTTTCGAAAAACAGATACTAAGCCATATTATTCTTCACATCAAGAAATATTTTCCTGACAAACGGCAGTTAAAACCGTGTATTTTTGCGACCTTAAACTGAAAAATAAAAAATTACATTTTGTCCGTTCTCCAAAACAGCCTATGTTCCTTTGTTTGGTAAAAACCATGAGGACCAAAGTTCGAGAAAAAAATACGCTTGAAAATTCACTAAAAGTTGAGCACTTAAAATTCACTAAATTTTCAATAGATTTTCTGCTCAGAGGCACGAAATTCAAATTATAACAGTTAGTAAAAACAGCGAAAAGCAATAATAATCCTTTTTTATAATTTTATAATTATAATTTATATAATTTATTATTATATATTTTATATTATTATATAT
>UCOH01010008.1:0-51107 GCA_900474275.1 Synergus japonicus
TTTTTAGAGATTTTCACTAATTTTAAAATGGATTTCAAGAGATTAATGATTTTGAAGGTTTTTATGTGCATTTTTAACGATTTTTAAGTGACTTTTACGAAATTCAAGAGATTTTAAGGATGTTAAAACGATTTTGTGGAATTGTATGGAATTTTAGGATATTTCGTGAAATTTTAGGGGTTTTAACAGCTTTATAAAAGTTTCATGAGGTTTTAAAGAATTTGAAATATTATTCTGAAATTTTAAGGAATTTTATGAGATTTCTAATAATTTTATGTGATTTCGAGAGATTTTTCTGATATTTAATGATTCTGTGAGAATTTTAAAGGATTTCATGAAACTTAATAAGATTTCTATGTAATATATAAAGAAATTTTAAATGTTACCGTCAAATTTCAAGAATTTTTCTGGGAATTTTAAGAGATTTTAAAGTTTGTCATGGAATTTAAAAAGGTTTCTAGGATTTCGTAATATTTTTAAGGATTTCATGGAATTTGAAGATGTTTCTAATACTTTTAATAGATTTTAAAGGATATAAAAGACATTTGAATTGTTAATGTGGAATTTAAAAGAATCTCAAAAAGTTTCTGAAAATTTTAAGAGATGTTCACGAATTTTAAGCGATTTCACAAGTTGTCAAAGGTTTCTTGGAATTTTTAAAGATTTTCACGAAGTTTAACATAGATTTTCAGAGATTAGAGATTATATAAAATATAATAAATTATATAATATTTAAAAAGAAGAGAAATGCGCGCGCGGAGCGCGCGTTCGTTCTTGTATAAACAAAACTTTGACAGTGAAGGAAAATCGAGTTAAAACAGAGTTCTAAATCGCATTTTCCTTGACTTAAAAGCAGAGGATGTGATCGATTGTTCATGCAATATAGATCAGATTTGGAATTGAGCTAAAGCGATGAGCGGAATTCCCCCCATTTGTAGACATATAGCGTGTCTAATCACAGGGTTCCCTATACAAAACGAAACTAATTTTGCCTGGATACGACCTCGTCATGCTGTCTTTATGTTTTATGCCTTACAAAAAGATCTCTGGGGATTTAGTTTTGAGGCTAGTATGGCACTATTATTTTTTTTTGTTGTGGAAATTAGTTTTTACGAAAGCTATGAACTGAGGGGCACAAACGATAATGGATCATTATAAAGGGGAAGAGAAATTTGGAAATTGGTATTTTAGTCTCGAAAACAATGCTGTTATAAAATATTGCGAAAATATAATTTCGATGTAATTACAATCTTTTTTTATGGTAGGATAAATATGTATTCGCAAGGGAGTAACCGGAATTGTAACAGATTGAAAATATTTTCATCAAGGCGTGCACGAATGGACGAGACGCGGTATTCTACTTAATTAATTAAGCCGGCGGTGGATTGGAGCAATGATTATCATTTATACTTGGAAAAACAGGCGCATTCAAATGGACAGCGAAATCTGCGAGTTTAGTCCGAGGCTGTCGGTTGAGCATTATGAACTTCGTTTGCTAGATTCAACAAAGCGTAAAGCTTCAATTCGCGCGTAATTGAACAATTTCGCGAATGCCTCGCATGGATCCGGACCAAATTGATTTTCCTCAGGTCCACAGGGTGCCACGCCAAGTTTCGACGCCACTGGATGCTTTTGATTTCTCCGATACCCGTACAAAACCCCAACCGACAATAAAAAAAACTCCATATGACGAAGTGAAAACAAGCTTGTACAACGCGGTCTGCGAATGCCCTCGTAATATTAAAAAAGAACCCGGAAAAATAATATGGGGAATATGCTGCTTGGTTTAAAAACGCTTATAATTCTGCACGAGTAAATTATTCAGTGTGCCTTGAATTTAAAGAAGATAGTATAGTAATTTAGAGAAAAATATAATTTCAAATTGTTTGAATTTTCTGCACTCACAGAAAAAACAAGGACAGAAAGTGTTTACAGCTGAAATCAGTTTTTAGGCTGAATTTTAGTCTTAAGTCAATTTTAAATCTTGTTTTAAGACTAAGAAGTCTTGTTTTTAGATTTCTTAGTCTTAAAACAAGATTAAAAACTGACTTAAGACTGAAATTCAGCCTACAACCTGATTTCAGCTGTAAACACTTTCAGTCCTTGTTTTTTCTGTACTTGCATGTATGAGAATTTAAGAGTTTGTTACGATTTATTCCATATTTATTTATATTTATATATATTTATATATTTCTATTGATATTTATTTCATGATTGGGAATTAGAGGTCCATTTGTTTGGTTTAAACATGAAGCTACAATATTTTATACCCCGAGGAGGGAATTTTGGAGATAAAAGTATACTCAGGACGTCCATCATTTCTACTTATCTTCTTGATCCTTTATAAACTCAGAGCTGTAGAAAAACAAGCAATTCTCAAAGAGCTTGGAAAAAAAGGAAGGAATTGAATAAAAAGTATGACCAATTTACGAAATGGATATTAATCAAGTGTATCAGGTTCAGCTACTGATCTCTGCTAACCTTTGTTCATGAACGAGAACGTTAAATTCTGAGCAATATACATAAGTAATGTGGAGCTTGAGAAGAGCGAGGAAAATCAATTTGTGTAGAACTAACGTTGTTCTTGTCGATTGCAATATATCTTGAGTATTACAAGAGCCCATGAAGCACAAGAAAGAAGCAAGTAGTTCGATTTTTGTGATCAGAGCTCCCACTCTTCTCAGGTCTCAAGATTTTCCACTGAAAAGACGTTTTTAATTTGATAATGGCAAACCCTGGTCGTTTTTATCGGTAGAAATAAATTCAGTTATCCGCAACGATGCGCCGAGGCGAGACCAAATATTTCTTGTTATCATCGATACTCGTCGGTTGGGGATCGAAAAACTCGTATTCGTCTTTGGGGATTATACTCGCAACGGAACTTACCCCGAGTAGAGGAATTACTCCTTCTATTGGTTTCTAGATTCTAGTAATGGAAATGGTAGCTGGGTAATAGAAAAGGGAGATGGATGATTCTCTGATAGCACGAAATAGTTTCGAGGGAGAGAAGGAAAGACTTATTTGTTAGTAGGGACTTCAATTATCGAAATTGTTTTGATAAATCTATCTCATTCTCTCATCCTATCATAAAAAAGGAGTTGTGATTATATCAAAAATATATGTATTCTTTCTTGCCTTATTCTTGAATTCTTTAAAATCTGTTAAATCTCCGAATAGAAGCTTTTAAAGATGAACGAATTTTGCAAAGTTTCAAATTAGAAACGACCCAAGTTTCATTCTCATTTCTCCCTGATCTTTACTTTCTGTAGTTTATCTTCCATCACAAGAGACCATTTTAAGCTAAGACTCTCTTAAATTTCAACGATTTGCTCGACCTTGCTCAAAGCCGATGTCAATCAGATCGTAAATCGTCCGGAACGCTCGCGGAGCTCCCGAAATAGAATCTTCCTGAATTCGAGTCAAAGAGAAAAAGGAGTGGAAAATGCGGAAGAAGCCAATTTTGTTGGAAGATTTTTCAGTGCCCGAGGGCTATCAGTAGACGGGGCACGATGGATATACACGTGTGGAAGGTGAAACACGGAAGCAGATCTTGTAAATAGATCCAAAAGTTGGGAGAGGATAAATAAAGAGGAAAAAACTGGTTGAAAAAAAAGGAGTAATGAGATAATAGAATAACAAAAAGAGAAAAAGGCACATTCGAGGGTACATTGCCATAAACGTTATCGTCAATGGCAAAGCAGAGTCAAAGGAGGGTCCAGTAAGAGAAAATTGGAGATTCGGGAAAATCGGATATTGAGGGGCGTCACTATGGAGACTCGTCTTATAGAGGGTCCTCACTTTAAGATTCACCTAATAGCTACTATAATAATAAAGATATGAAATTCCTCTAATATTCATGAAAATATTAGAGTTTGTAGAGTAGTGATTGTGGAGTGTCTTAGCTTCAATTTTTTATGGCATTTTGCAGTATTTAATTTAAACAATGAAAACAACAATTTAGATTCGGGATGTTCAATTCTCTCAGAAGAATCGAATCCTGAGAATCGATTCACTTAAAAATTGGATTTTTTGCAATAATCTATCTACAATAAATTAATGCTTAAAAATAACTGTTTCTATCGACGCATTTATGACTATCAATTTTTCTAACATTTCAACAAACTTAAAACGTTCAGGAAGTGCTGAAATTTACTAATTCTAAAAAATTTTAACATGGGAATGTAACACGAGATATTTTCACCTATCAGAAGATCCGACAGATCTCGAAATGTTTTTTAAAATGATTTTTTAAATATATATTAGAACGTACATATTATAAAGATATAGACAGTAATTTTGAAATTTTATTTTAAAGAAATTTATTTTTAAACAAATTTTAAAAAATTTGTTTTTAAAAATCATAAAAAGGCAACTGTAAATTGGTCGAAGGAAAAAAATTGACCGGGAAAAATCCGGTAATTTCCAATTCCCTGGTCACTAGACACCCTAACCCCGTTTCCGTTTTTTTTTTTTTTTAATTAAAAATTGTGAACAAAAAGCGGAGTTATTTAAATTTTCTAAACCTTTAAAATTGATTACCAAAAATAAATTGCCACTTCATTTTCTAGATTATGCAAAATTTCTCTTTTTGATAGTGTGCGTAAATCTTACATTTATCTAATTTTTGGTTGTATATTATCAAACATTATTCTTGAATCTATAAATTTAATTTATTCTACACCAATAGTGATACAAATTTAATTTAATTAATACATTGATTAATTAGTAATTGATTGATGAGTCACATTGTATGTTTATTTGAGCAAACAAAAATGCAGTGAAAAGAAGAATTCTGAAACTGCTGAAATTAATTAAAATCTTGGGACAAAGAAAGCAATAAACTTTCGAAAACCGTTACGAAAACAAATTAATACGTTTGGTGACAGAGGTGGGATAGAATTTTCCATTTTCCGCTAATGATACAAACTACTAAATGATATATGAGGAGGAAATAGAATGAGGAAATAGTCAATACCATATATCTTTAATAAAACTCATCAGTGATCTTAAGACATTATCTCGAGGGTGCGATATCTCGGTTATTTCAGGAGGCAGTATTTTGTGAGCCCTAATACCCCTTACACCATATATATACCGGGCTCAGGTTCTCACTCCATACCCCAATTTCATCCCTGTTCCTTTCTTCCTAAAGCCCTGTTAGACTTGCAGCCTAGAACCTGGAGAGAACCTAAAACACAGAATGAAATGGACATTATCTTGTTGCCCATGTTGTCACAGAAACTAATCTCCAGTGTTTTGGTTCTGGACCTCTATTTCATTCTAGCAAGTTCTGAAGATAATATCCGCTTATCTAACCTTTATTCTATTTTCTTTAGTTAATTTGGGTAAACAGGCATTTACCACCGTTTCTAGTTTTAAAATAACTTTTATCAAAATCTATTCCAAGAAGATCGATAGCATACACTCTTTATCTTGTAAACTTGATTGAAAAAATTCGGGCCATTTCAAATTTATTGCGTTCTTCAAGTTATCAATTCAAATATCCTTTTTTAAAAGTTTATTTATTTAAATTTAGTCAAATTTGATTTCCCTTCTTGGAATTATGCACATTTAAAATGCAGACACACACACGAGTGATGGTACTAACGTCACCGGGTCACCAGAGACCCGACTCGGGTCAAGTTGGGCGAGTCTTTCGGACAGCTTTATACTCGGGCTCAAACATCTTTTTATCGTCCATTCTCGTTGACTGCTTAGTTTCCTTATTCTGCTTCATTAAGTCTCGACGAGGTTCTTTGTCGTTGTAATGAAGATGAAGGTCCGATTTTTGTTGCAATGTCCAGTATCAATCTAATAGAATCTCAATACAATGCTTTCAGTTTCTTGAAAATTCAAATTGATAATCGGCGATGAAAGTTTAATTCCAAACTCTGCCTTTGAAATATTCTTTTTCTCATTAATGCACGGGGAGAAATGTTAATATCTAACTAATGTTAATATCTAATATTTTTTTAGATTAATATCTAATCTAATGTTAACTGTTAATATCTAGATATTAAATCGTAATATATCTGCTTTTTAACTGTGGGACGACTATCTAGATATTTAGATTTAATATCCGAGATATTAAATTTAAATATCTAAAATATTAAAATTATATATCTTATTTATTATTATTTTATATATTAAATAATTAATAATATTATATATTAAATATTTATTTTGGTCGACATTACATCGATAGATTATTTAAAATGATTAATTCAGATTAAGAGCAAATCTATTTGCTTAAAAAAGTGATTTCTTTTAGTTTGAACTACTTCGTAAGTGAAAAAAAATGTTCACAGAATGATGAGAAGATCAGGATATATATGTTAAATAAAAATTCACAGATAAAAACACACTAAATGCAATCAATGATCGAATCCGTTGAAACTCGAAGCTTCAATCAATAGTTTTCATCCAAAGTGATCGAAAGTATAAAACAAAAAGTGCGTGCGCAACTTTAATATCTCTCAGATTTTAAATTTTAATATCTTAATTTATTAGAATATTAATATCTTCTGTTATTAAAACGTAATATCTCTAAAAAGTCGATATATTACTCGTATAACATTTAGATATTATGTGATAATATTCAGATTTTTAATATTCAGTTCTTAATATCCAGTTTTCTTTTGGAGAAATTTAACGAATTTGACGAGCGACAGTTATGAAAATCGAAACTTATATGTCTGTTTTTTCTAATCCTTTATTAATATTGAACTTTAGAGCATGATTTAATAAACAAGAAGTAAAACGCACGCATAGCGCACAACTGATAATGCAGTTATCTTATAATTCATATTTAATTTGCAATATCCAGATGACAATAATGAAACTTTAATTCCTCATTATGGTGTAAATAAACACATAAAAGCTTTTATCTGCTAATTATATGTCTCTTGAAATTTACGCTAGCAATAATTTGTGTTATAGTTTATAAAGCCGTATTTGATTACATAAGGTCGATGTATGTATAATAAGTAGCACTAATCCATTGATCCAAATTGATCCAGGAGCTTTTCAATACGGAGGAGGGAACAAACAAAGTCTAGAGATTTTCGAAAGTAAAAAGCGTTCAAGAAGACTGGATAGGATTTAAGAATGATAAAAAAAAGTGAATGAAAACCTAAGTAAGGATCTGGAATATATAGCAGGAAGTTTTATCCAGTTCTGTCACCCTCTTAGCTTACCGGACAAAGCTTTAGTGGTTGGAAAAGTGCTACCTAAGCCGTTTTGCACCACTATCTGTACGTTTCTACTTATGCACCTAAGTAGATGTAATAAACACTCTTTTCTCTGAAAAGCTATTTACGATGGTGTTAAAAAATTTTATGAATGCACACTGGAAAAATGTGATTCCCTCAAGTCGGACTTCAGTAAAGGTGAAGTCTCTCTTATTTATCCGATAACTCAATTTCCACAATTATTCTACTTTTGTCAAAGATGTTAAACTCTCAAGCATTTTTATAATGAACAAGAAAAAATTACTAAAATATTGTCTTAAATTCGAATCCTCTTCAATTTAAAGCCTTCGACAATTATTTATTTCGATTAAGAAATCGAATTCTTAATTCCCTCTTCTTCAGAAAAACTGGTTTCACTTCCCTAATAAGAGAATGATCGAAAACGACCTCTCCCTAAAATCTGGTCACGCAATCGATACGTGCGTGATGTCATAACTGGAATTAGGGGCTGTAATAATATAAAAGATCCAACGCCTTTGTGATCTTCCCCCGCAATTTTTTTAAAACTCCATTCACAAATTGCTTCATCATTCTTGTACAATGTACACACAACAATTAGGGTCAAATCGATGTTAACACCTTTAGTTTTTTTTATTCACACTCACCGGCAGATTAATATGTTCTTTCTGCTTTTTTTTTTTAGACAAGCTGTACTCATTTTAGTTAATATTATTTAGTTTCGCTTATTTTTTATTATTTGACAGTATTAAGGACAGATTTTTCGGATGATGGAGACGTGTCTCTTTCTTCTACGTTGAACCAATTGAATCAGGCTGTTAGCTGCCAGTAAAGTACGATATTGCACTTTTCGTCAGCTTTCCCATTTTTTTTCTCCCCCTCGATATTTTTCATCGACCGATCTGGCATCAATTTTAGATTTCTACCCCTGCTCACTTTTTTATATTATATTCCTTCCCTTTCCGACCACAACGAATCTGCCGATGAGACTATCAGATTATTTTAATGCCAGAAAACTCGTCTGCTTATTATTGGCCGTCGCGTCTACCTCGCGGCTTATCTTCGATCGGATTCGATTGTTAAAAGTTTTCAATTTTCGCACCCATCCCGTCAATGCGTCAATGTGTCGCGAAGTCGACCCCTAGTATCGAGAAGCATTGACTTGTATTTTCGTCTTTATTTATTGAGATTTCAATAAAAACGGGCACGTGTATTTGTGTAATTAAATATTGAATATGCTATTTTGCATTACAGTTAAGAATTAAGTATAGTTAAGAATTAATTTCAAATTTCAATAGAATCGAACTTTTTCACATAATTTGTCTAAAATCTAAAGCAGAAAAAATAGGATAGTATTTATTTATTTATTATAGCCTGCAGTATTTCCACGTTATATAACATCAGGGTGGCCACATGTCAGGGAAATGTCAGGGAAAATATATAAATTTTATATTTTATTTAACAGATTTTAGAAACTTTCCAAGGATTTCAAAGGGTTATAAAGAATTTCCAGGCATTCTTTGAAATTCTTTGGGTTTCTAATGATTTCAAGAGATTTTCAATAATTTTAAAAGGTTTTAGGAGGTTTCTAGGAATTTTAAGGGATTACAAAAGGTTTGTATAATATTTAAAAGATTTTGTGGAATTTTACAAAATGTTAAGAGATTTTTACGTATTTCAAAGGATTTAAAAGTTTTTCATGGAATAATAAAGGATTTTAAAAGACTTTTAAGAATTTTAAGAAATTTTGAGTTTTTTAAAGTGATTTTGAGAGATTTGTTTGAAATTTTAAAGAACCTTACCAGATTTTTATGATTTATGAAAGATTTTGTTAAATTTTATGGAATGTCAAGAGGTTTTCAAGAATTTTCAGAAATCTATGTATTTTTAGAGATTTTAAAGTTTTTCGTGGAATTGTAAAGGATTTTAAGAAACTTGGAAGAATTTTCAGAAATTTAAAGGGATTATAAATATTCTCATGGAATTTTAAAGAATTTTAAAAGACTTTTAAGAATTTTAAGAAATTTTGATTTTTTTAAAGTGATTTTAAGAGATTTGTTTGAAATTTTAAAGAACCTTACCAGATTTTTATGATTTATGAAAGATTTTGTTAAATTTTATGGAATGTCAAGAGGTTTTCAAGAATTTTCAGAAATCTACGTATTTTTAGAGATTTTAAAGTTTTTCGTGGAATTGTAAAGGATTTTAAGAAACTTGGAAGAGTTTTCAAAAATTTAAAGGGATTATAAATATTCTCATGGAATTTTAAAGGATTTTAAAATGATTTTAAGGGATTTGATTGAAATTTTAAAGAACCTCACCAGATTTTTATGATTTATGAAAGATTGTGTAAAATTTTATGGAATGTCAAGAGGTTTTCAAGAATTTTAAGAGATCTTTACGTATTTTTAGAGATTTAAAAGTTTTTCATGGAATTATAAAGGATTTTAAGAAACTTGGAAGAGTTTTCAGAAATTTAAAGGGATTATAAATATTCTCATGGAATTTTAAAGGGTTTTAAAAGACTTTTAAGGGATTTGATTGAAATTTTAAAGAACCTCACCAGATTTTTATGATTTATGAAAGATTTTGTAAAATTTTATGGAATGTCAAGAGGTTTTCAAGAATTTAAAGAGATCTTTACGTATTCTTAGAAATTTTTAAGTTTTTCGTGGAATTCGTAAAAATTTAAAGAAATTTTGACATTTTTAAAATGATTCTAAGAAATTTAAATATTCCTTGTGGAATTAAAAAAAATTTCAAAAATTATTTTTGATTTTTAAAAGATTTTGTGAGATTTTTTATTTCCAAGAATTTTTATTTACAAATTTTAAATGTGAATAGAATTTCGAACGTTCAAATGAACGAAATTTTTTTTTTAAATTATATTTTATCCAGAAATATTGTGCCAACTACAAATAACAATCAGGATTACAAGTTTATTTAATTCTTTATTATTGTCAATGTAAATAAATCAATATTTAAAAACTTTTTATAGTTTCAAATACAATCAATGCAAAAATTTGTTCATTTGAACGTTCAGAACTTTTCAATCGTAATTTTAATGTATTTTAATTTGAAGTGATTTCGTGGAATTTTAAGATGTTTTTATGAATTTCAATAAATTTGAAGAGATTTCCAGGGTTGTTATTTGTAAGATTTTTACAAATTTTAAGTGATTTTGGAGAAATTTCAATAGTATTATTATTGAAAATTTGTACGGATTTTTAATACTTTTTTGTCACGGAAATTTGTCTGAAAGTCAGGGAAAAGTCAGGGAAATTTCAGGGAAATTGAATAATTGAATCTTGTGGCCACCCTTAAAATCTAGTACTATCGACAGAATTAATCGACTTTTTCAATTCGCTATTTACGATGGCAACAAAATATCCCGAGAATACTTTTCCTGGTAGATTGAGTCCGATATTCAATCAAAATCCAGATTATTCTCTCTCTGCATCATAAACTCATAATGGTCCTAAGCTTTTTTTATCGAAATTGACATTGAGCACTCTTCCGGCGAGATACTCATCTGACTGGCCGATACAAGGTCACTTTCGATCACTTGGACAGTTACATGGCGCACTCGACGATGATATTGATATCTATTTCGCAAGGGTTGTACTTTACCAAGCGGATTGAGTGGGCTTGTTTGATTTGAACAAAAAGAGCCAAGAGATCTTCTCTCAACCAATATCGCGAAGCTTTCGTGCATTGTACTACGATCGATTGCTTCCGCAATTTTTTGTTCTGTCTTCTTTCGAAACTTGCTGAAAAAAGTTCACACCGAATCTAGTGCTCGGGCAAGTTTTCTTCAGGTTTCGAAAGAGAAGTTCTGCCTCGCATACTAAACAGGAGATACATAGGGATTTAGGAAAGAAGTCTTGAGTTCTGGTCCGCTGAAATTCTAAGAAAAGTGTAACAGAGAGCTTACTTTTATATTCATATTTTTATATTTTATTATATTTTTATATTTATCGGAATTAAAGAGCCAAGTTAATTCTTACAAATTCTATTTGGAAGCAGGGAAACATATAACTTTTGTTTTCCTACATTAAATCCCAAGTGAATGCATCACTGAATCCTTAAAGCTTCATGGGAAATGCACCATGAACTATAAACTTAGATATATGTTTATCTATTTTACACTTTACTTTATACATACTAATATTTATATATGTGGAAATGAGAATACTGAATATGCATATAAAACAGAACCTAGTGAAAATGAGATAAAAATTCTCTTCACTGCAATATATGTATACAATATGTAACACCTGAACGATTATCTGAGCTGAGCACTGCTGCTCATACACACTTTTACTCATTATTCCTGAGGGAGATGAAACACTCCGGTAATTTCATGTCGGGACGTTTCCCCTTTTCTCATGACTCCTCCTTCACCTTCGACCCTCAACTTCTGCTTGCTTGCTGAGTTAGTTGCTGTTCATGCGAATCGTTAAACAGGGGGTGTAAATACGGATGCAAAATCGGTTAGGCGGATGTGCTAATTTTGTTATGGAAGGAAAAGCAGGGTAGGAAGCTAATGTGTACTGTGCAGGGAAACTCAATAATGAAATGCAATTTGAATGCGGAAATGTAATTCAGGCGTAATTGCAAGGAAAGGGATTGTAGATTAAGTGCGTCTCTTTCGAATGAGAAGAACGTTTCTTTACTTGAATGAGAGATTTTGAAATTTGCTGAGGTGAAGAGAGACAAATCAGGAATCCTGGGTTCATTAGTAAAAATAATATCCGAATGCAATTATTCATAATTAGTCATTCTTTTTAATGTAGGGCAGCTTCATTAGCAAGTATAATTTTCTGCGTCATTTTCAATGTCATGTGATTCAACTCGTTTGCCTTGAATTGATGAAAGATACTTTGTAGCATAGCTATAGGACATAGGTTTATTGACGATGGACTGATTCACGCCTGAGGATCGCTTGTCTATAGTGAATTGTTGGTGGAGAACGCATCACTGTGACGTGTTAAGCATTGTCAATAAGGCGAGAGGTTTTCTATGAGGTAAGCTGCAGGTAAGCGGAAAATCAACGCTCACCTCCATGGTTATCATGTAGAAGGCGAGGTGTATGGCACGTGACTCGTTCAACCTGGACACACCATTACGTAGCACGTCTCCTCTCCTCGTTGAGAATGCTGAGAATACATAGTACCAGTGATGCCAGTGACGACAGCCTTCATTCAGACTCACTGGCTTTATGTTTATGCTAAAGTTGACGACAGTAGTTTCCTCCCAAACCCATCATCACGCATTTATAGAATATAGACCACTCGTTGAACATATCAGCAGACTTTCTTCATATTCCATTTTTTTCCCTATATAAACTCTATTTTTAGCTCCCTTGTCAAGGGCCTATTTTCCTAAAATGTCGCCCTGTGCGCTGTGAAAAATGCCACTCTTTTATCTTAAACCTTCATGACATGTTTAAAAAAATCTTCAAATATACAATTCACAGCTGAAATAAATATAAAGCCTGTGTTTTAGATTTCTTTGTTGTTTAATTATAAGAGAATAATTGCATATAGTACATGTTATTTTGCCGCCCTGTGCGTGCTTTAATAACTCCAAATTCGAAACGGATTTTAAATGTTGGAAAGTTTACTTCATTTATTTTGCCACCCAGCTTTAACCTTCACTTCAACTTGAATTCTCTGCTTTGCTTCTCAGCCTTCTCTTTGTTTCGAATTTGCCTTCCTTCTCCCCTGGTTCTCTTCCTCGACAGGAGACGTGATTGCAACCTGCATATTTCACGAGAAGAACCGCTTCCACGAGGTTTGTAGCATCTATGTGGCTGCTATATGTATGTTTAAAAGAAGTATTGTCCATGGAAGTACACGTGGCACACATCCATCCATCGAGATGTCAGTATGCAGTCACCCTGTACTACATATATTGACTTGCTCTATCCTCCAGCCTTCGTCAAACTAGTCTAACCTCATTCGGTGAGACTCGAGGTTTACCCTCTGGCACCCAGTTTCATCCCTTGCACGATGCGCTCTTTAATATCGTTTGCTATCAACTAAAGCCCGGATTGACCGAGTTCATACCACTCTCCATTTCGCGAGGAAAGCACCAATATTCCACAAGGTACAACTTTTAATAAAGTTGATACTTCCAGCATGTCCGCATTTTTTTTTCATTTTTTTTGGCTCGTGGTTCACCACCTGTCGTCTTTGCCGAATCCTGTTTCAGGTTTAATCAAGAACGTAGGCCAGTATTTTCGAAACTTATTACTGGAAGGTTTATTATTCCAGGAACTTTTTACACGGAAAGACTTTTTATTTCAATAAATGGTAAACTAGCTGTGAAGTTGTAGAAACTTTTGTACTCATTCAATGAGCACTTTGCCTCCTGTAAACAAATATGATTTGCTTCCTCATAGAGGAAGCAATAAGAAGTTTATATATTTTTTGAACATTTTTTTTTAATTTTAAATAATAATTTTTAATATTGACATACATCGTTTAGACACAAAGAATCTTCATTTTCTTTACATCAGCTTTAAATTTTAATTATTTCAGAAATTATAGTCGAAAAATTAGTTTTTTAAAAATACAATTAACCATAACTTTCTTATTTCACAATTAAATGCATTCATCATACAGGTCAATCGATTCGTCTCGACATAAAGAATATTCATTTTCTTTGCGTCAACTCAAGATTTTGATTATTTGAAAATATAGAGCGAAAAATTAACTTTCAAAATTATAAATAAACCCTTGTAAGAAATTCAACTAGGTATATTAGTGGAATAACTATGCAAAATTTCATCAATTTATCTCTACGCGTTTTCAAGAAATTGCTGGATCGTGACACACACACACACACACATCCGGACATCTTTTCAGATCATCATATTAGATATATTGCCCTTGAAATATGTTCAAAAAAACCTTTTTTAGGAAACTGGATTTTGTCACCACTACATAGCTTCCTCTATGAGGAAGCAAAATGTATGAAACTTTAGTATTCTACAATATCAAAACACTGTGAAAAGTGACTTTGTATCAAAAATTGATATTGTAGTTTTCAATCGTTTGAATACGACATTAATATAATGATGCCAGAAACTAAAATAATCGTTTCAAACTTTAATACAAGAATATGAGCATTTGAAAACCACTATACGAAAAATTATGACTCATCGTTAGAAAGAATCAGATAGAGGAAAAAGAAGTAAACACGACTAACACAGAGACATTGGGCCTAATCCTGACGCGAATATACGCACAAACACACAGGGTGACCAACTAGTTCGAGAAAAAAATCCCAATCAAGCGCTTGAAAATTCACGAATTTTTCACTAGATTTTATATTGCCAGAGGCGCGAAATTCAAATTATAAGTTAGTAAAAATAGCGAAAAGCAATAGTAATTCTGTTTAATATGCCAATTTTGATAATTTAATTTTTTATGATTAACAGAAAATAAAGTTTACATGATGTTTCAAATTATATTAGATGAAACAGCATAAAATTTAGTGAATATTTTAATTAAATATTTTATATATTATATTTTGAAAATTTTTCAGTTGAAAAATCTACAATTGAATTAAAACTTTTACATTTTAAATGTTTTTGCAGAAATAGAAATACCTACGCTAGAAAATGGAAAAATTTTAATTAATTGTTGTTAACCAATCAAATGATTGCTTTACACTTGAAAAAAGAAAAATGGAACTGAATAATGAAATAACCAGAAATATCCCAAAAATCTAAGAAATCACTTAATTTTTCACTAAATACTGTTAAAAATCATTAAATTGGGACTTTTGACAATCGTTGAAAATGCTACTTTTGAGAAAAAAGTTCATGCGATCCTATTGAGAGAAATATAAATTAACGTTTCGGCAAAAATCGAGATGGTTCGGGTATACTCCGTATACATTTTTATCATTTATTGTAAAAGAAAGTCTATCAGTGTAGGTTAGACTTTTGCTTGTTATTACTTTAATTTTATTAAAACGCTTAATACTTGATTGACCCCGTCACCAAAATATCACACAGTCTGCAGAAATGTATTTTTTTGCTTATTCTTTGAGGATCTCTTTTAAAGTGAGCGAAGGGTTGGGGTTTGAAAAAAACTTAAAGCGGCTGTGAAGGCAGGAGGCACCCTCTGCATATTTCGGAAAGGAAGACTCGGAAATACTGCTGAAACCGTTGCAATTCAACCTCTACGTGTCGTCGGATTTGCTGTGCTGCGTTTGCAAAAAGATTTCATAACTAGTCGATTCCTCTTTTCATTGTTTGGTTCCTTCGCCCTCCCGCTATCTCACGTTCGCATCTCATTTACTTTTTTAAATTATAAACTAAGTTGTTAAAACCATGTTGAGGTCTTTATATTTTGAAAATAATGTAAAATAAGAAAATCACAAATAGCGTCGGAATAACGTTTCTATTTATTGTTGGATGATTGTTTTGTTTTGCAAAATGTAAGCTTAATATCAAAGTTCAACAAAAAGGCACGCATCTTCCCAATGGGCTAACGCTAAACATTGATTAATATGCAAATATACAAAGAGCTTACAGTTGTTTTACTGTAATTGACACAGAAACTGTTAGATAATTCCCAAGATAATATCAGTATGCAAAGCTGCAATAAAATCTGCTTTTCAACAACGAAAATGCAAAGTGCTGGTTCTCTATCTCTCTCTCTAATGTTCATACTTCCTTAATCAACCAAGATTATAAATTCATAATGCAGTTCAGCATATGGAATTAGTTTTCAGAACCAGGAAAAAGTTTCGACTTTGGAATAATTAGACTTTGAGTTTCATTTCAAATGAAATGAGATTTAACAAGTTCAACTTCAACTTATCTTTATGCAGATAAAAATTTAATTTAAAAATATTTCAAAGGAGAATAATATTTATCTTTGTATTTATCTTGAATTTAGATTTCCCTTTTATTCAATTAAAACAAGAAAACAGCGATGTGTCTTTCTTCTCATCGTGTACCATTGTGTATGCCAAGCGGTGCTTTATTTATGCCTCTGTTAATTTTACGAGACTTGTCGATCGATACAAGCAGATGGCGTTTCTGCGAAGCCTCACCTTGTCGTCGACAACTCCCGTTCAACCTTTTCATAACTTTCCAAAGGAAATTCTCATTTCCTCTTTTGAGTCGTTCCCGAGACAGTGAATAACAAGTTTCGATGCGTATTCCACAATAGCACTGACATAAGTCCACAAAAATATTCTAGACCAGGAAATTCATCAATAAATCGATAAAATTCATTTAAACTCCAAAGTTCTTTGGCAAGATTTGAAAAAACTTCTATTGGTGTTTTATAACAATATCTCATTAACAAATGACCTACAAATTTCGTATTTCCTGCATTTATCCAACATGTTAATAGTGAGGAAGTAATAAATCCTATACAATCGCAGTGAACCCAACCTTGAAAAGAGCTCGCAAATTCATCCAATCAGTTGTCAGTTTTTTAACGATCGGAATGCCTGTTTGAAATCGTGCCAAGTTCAGCTCTGCCTATTTATTTGTATGCAATATTCTTTATTACGCAATGAACTTCAGTGCGAATCATCCGTGAGGAAAAAGTAGTTTATTCTTTGCTATTGTATTGCACTTTTTAAAATAATGATGAAAGTATTATTAAAATATTGTGGAATATGAGCGATTGTTTTATTCAGTCGAATTAGTGATGATAGCAGATTATATTTTATTCCTTTGATAAAAATAGATTGTAATTTGGTTCAGTTAAGTACAGGTGGTAATTGGTTGGATGTACTCTCTGTAAATAAAATATCAGGTGTAATAAGTGAATCATTATTTATGCGACTCAATCATATGTCGGAACCCTAATTCTACCTCAGAATTTATCATCAACATGAAGTTCGGTATACTATAATTGATCCATGAACCAGCTCTCTAAATCTGAATTAGTGAAGAGTAGGTCACTAATTTACTTTAGTGAAAATTTTCACTAATTATTAGTTGTATTTCACTATTTCAATTAGTAAGTTTTCAACTTTTCACTAAAGTTTTAGTCAAAAATCACTAACAATTAGTAGAATTTTTCACTAAAGTAAATCAATGACGTACTTTTCACTAATTCATCATTTAGAAATGTTTTAAAGCTCAGTAGAAAATCTTCTATTTTTCATTTTTGATTTGTATCTTTAAATCTGAATTAGTAAAAAAAATACTATTTGGTAGTAGTTTTCTACTAATTTTTAATGTTATAGAATTTTAGAGAATTTCAAGAAGTTCCTGGGAATTTTTAGAATTTTTCACGACTTTGATTAGATTTTAATCGGACTTCAAGGTACTTTTATGTCTTTTAGAATATGTATTTGGGATTTAAATAAGGAATTTAAAACTTTATAGGGAGCTTTTATTGAGGAATTTCAAAAGCTTTTTATGATTTTTAAAAGATTTTTTTAGAATTTACAAAGATTTCGAAGGTTTTCGTCAAATTTTAAGGGCTTTCAAGAAATTTTTCGATTTTTAAAAGATGTTGTGGAATTTTTATTGGTTTGATGGAGTTTTATGAGATTCTAATAATTTACATAAAAGTATTTCCAGAGATTTTTCTGATTTTTAAAACATTTTCTGAAATTTTAAAGGATTTCATGGAATTTGATAAAATTTCTAATGATTTTAAGGGATTCTAAATGTGAAGGAATTTCAAGAGGTTTCTAGGCAGTTTTAGAGATTTTCACTAATTTTAACATGAATTTCAAGAGATTAATGATTTTGAAGGTTTCTATGTGCATTTTTAACAATTTTTAAGTAATTTGTACGAAATTCAAGAGATTTTTAGGATATTAAAAGGATTTTGTAAAATTGTATGGGATTTTAGGATATATCGTGAAATTTTAAGTAATTTTAAAAGCTTTGTAAGAGTTTTATGAAGTTTTAAGGAATTTGAAATATTATCCTGAAATTTTATGAGATTTCTAATAATTTTAATTGATTTTTCTGATATTTAAATGAGTTTGTGAGAATTTTAAAGAATTTCATGGAATTTGATAAGATTTTCATGAGTTTTAAGCGATTTCGCAGGTTTTCAAAGGTTTCTTGCAATTTTTAGAGATTTTTACAAAGTTTATCATAGATTTTAAGAGATTAGAGAAATAAAATATAATAAATTATAGAATATTGAAAAAGAACGCAAATGCGCGCGCGAAGCGCGCGTTCGTTCTTGTTTAGATAAATTACCAATTGATTTCTATACTTATTGAATTAGTAAGTTGGTACTACTAAACAGATTAGTAAAAAATTCTTACTAATTCATTTAGTAACATAAATCTTACCATTTCATTTAGTAGAATGTCAAAAAATTACTAGTTTAACAGTCAAAACCGTCGTTACTAATTGCATTAGTAAAATTTCTACTAATTCAAATTTAGAGAGTAATGATAACACTTATATTGTAAATTGCTTCCCTTCTTCGCATTTGAGATTATAAATGAAAGAAATAAAATAAAGTTAGATATGAAACAATTCTGTCGCAGTAAAACAACTCGTCATGTCAGAGGACATAAATTCTCTATCTGAGGATGGCTGATACACAGAAAATCCTTGAAGTACAAAAACGAGATTTTTTTCCATTAGTGGAACAATGGCACTTTATTTTATGCTTTCCACCATAACTGCGTTTCATTAGAATGCATTCTTTCTGTGATTTTTCCTGGTAGAAAGAGCTAAAAAGCTAAAGAGTAAAAAGAAGTCCTCAAGTCAGATGGAGTGGGGTTAAAGGGATTTTTTTTGTTCAAAGTGGAGAGTAATAGATATTGTAGATGTAGACAAACTCAAAGGCTGGGTTTAAGTGTCTGCTATTCTTTGAGATATATGCATGAGTTATTCGACGATACGGAACTGCGAGGATACATATATACTTACATAATTTAAACGTCCGGCAGAAGGGTCATCTTCCCATGATGAAGTTGTTGGATCGCCGCCCATTGTCTACCGACTATTGCTAATTAGAGTCTCCTTTCGATTGGCCGTGTATTCATTGCCAACGAACGCAGAAGAAAGATGAAAGATGAGAGATCTAAAGCGAAATTGGATCCAATACCTTTTGATTAATAGTTCTTATTCTAGAATTAATGGAGTTGAATACGATATTACTCTTGAAATTAGTTTTTAAAAGTTATTTTACACATTGTAAGTAATACTCATTATACTTGTTGAAGAATGCGTGCATCGATGATTTATTAGATAAGAATTTAATTAATTATTATAAAAAGGTGACTCTTTATAAGACCATGACTTTTTATTACAGGAAATACTTATCAGATACAAAAAGTCAAATTATCGCCCATCAATTCGAACATATGTTCTCAAAATTCAAATCCTGTGATTTGTATCAGCTATCAGGGGCGGTGATGACATGACATGCTATGGTGCCACGAAATATCAATTTATTCTTCCTCCTCTATGAACCAAACATGACGAATGAACTTGAACACATTTCTTATCAGTCATTTTTTACATACGAGGGTTTGAAAGTCTTCTTCGACGTCATTTTCTCAACACCCACTTTTTACCTGGTTCACTCGACTGATAAATAAAGTTAGGAATATAAAGAATGTCTTCCCCGTAAAAAAGAAAAATACCACTCTAAACAAATTTTGAACATTCTCTTTGTCTATTTTTCTAAACGGAAGAATTTTTCCTTGTTTATCTGGTATAAATATAAATAAATTTGTAGATCAGTTAAATATGACGTATAACTAATGCATTTTATTTTCATTTTTAGGTCGGGCTGTTAATGCCTCATGGCGCGCGCTGGCACTCAGCGCTGGAGGAATCCTGCTCCAGAGTGAGTAGATTTTCATTTGTATTAATTTATTTGATTAACTAATTAATTAGGTGTCCGAATATAAGATGAGATTGAAATTAAAAATTGACAGCTTTTTATCTTTTTCAATGGATAGAAATACAGGAAGCATAAATTCCATTAGGATATTCGTTCCGAGTTTAAGTCGCGAGGGAATCTTCAATGGATCTGAGACTCTCGAGTTTCACCAGTAAACCGAGAGGAAACAAATATTTTCAAGACTCTCGTAAAAGTTTATGCTCCGATATAACTTCGCAAGCTTTCGCGTTGTATACAGTGACTGGCAGCTCAAGAGTTTTGAGTGCTGTTACAACATCCGTAGATTTGAATATAAAATACTCCATTTTAAATCCCTCAAGTAAACTAATAAATCATAAATACTTTATATTTTAAAAACAAAGCTATGAGGAAGCAAAAAGAAATGGACTTTCGTATTGCATATTATATTTGTTGAAAGTCATTTTCAATACTCTTATCGGCTTGTTTGAAATACATTTTTGAGGAGAGGCACAGTCTTAGATTGAAGTATATCGTTGATCAAAGAAAGTCTCGATTGGGTGCTCTGTCCTTTCGATGATGAATAATCGAGAACCTTGACGTTGTCGCCATCCTAAGATTCTTCACCATAAGCACTTTTCCAGGTTTTCCGGTACTCGGAACAGTATCGATCAGCAGATGACAAGCTCCTCTCAGAACTATTCGACCCAGCGCAATTCCCTAGATATTTCTCGAGAATCTTTCAGAATTCACAAGGAAACGAAAGTAAATAACTTTTTCATTAAAAATTCTAAATACGTAATTGGATTTTCTTTTTATTCTCTCTCGAAATCAAAAATAAAATTTTTTAAATTCTCCAAATTGACAAGTTGGCGAACGTTTTTTGTCTTCTTGGTTTTTTTTAGGTCGGTATTATTATAGTGAATATATCCCATGAGAGTTTATCTTGTACCCGCACCGATATCATTGTTCTTGCTCTATGTATGTTTTCCTCAGGCTTTGGTTATTTTACGACTTATTTTTTTTCTCGTGGCGAGCCAGAAAATTTGGGAACGCAGCCATTCCCCTTAAACGTGTCTGTTAGTGCGAAAAGTGGTGCTCACACGTGTATAACTCACCTCTGAAATATCTATGGCTCTTCTTTTAACCTCTTTACCCTTCAGGCGATCTGCACTTTGATCTTGAGTCCCAAAGGCCGAGGGTAAATTTCTAGGGTTCTTTGACTCATTTGTCTGGCTATTCTCATTCCTCTCCCTTTGGAAATGCTGAGTTGGTGTTTGCATTTTTTTACCTTTGTGATATAGTTACACTCATATGATTCAAATTAAGCATTGAATGTTTATTGAAGACAGTATATACTGTAGAAATTTCCCTATCTTTCCCCATTTAAAGTAGGACTCTAGCGTGACCCGGACTAGAAGTTCTAATCTAGAAAAAACTAATCAGAGCCCTGTCTGGCGCTAGTGAGAAATTTCTTACAAATTTTGCGCATTTGAAGTAGAAGTATTATCGGTAAGTATTTATCAGTTAGGTTACAAAAAATGTTTTCCTCTTCATTTTGCTGTACCTTCTAGTCTCATGATGAAATGGAGTACTTAGAATTATCGGGGATGCCAAACCGGGAATTAAGTCGCACATATCCTGTATAATTTGCAGTTTCCTGTGTAGAAATTTTCCTATCTTTCCCCATTTAAAGTAGAGCTCTAGCGTGGCCCGGACTAGAAGTTCTAGTCTAGAAAAAACTAATCAGGGCCACAATAGGGCTGCGGAAGGGCAATTCCCACAAGGCCCCTACTAGAACATCTAGTCGGAGCCTAACTGACAAAAGCATTACGTTCTAACGGGGCCCCGACTAGTTTTCCTCATCAGGGCCCGACTAAAAAAAAGGGAAAACTGGTGAGGCCCCCACTAGACCCCTATCGAAATTTCTACACGGGAATTCTGATACAATTTCAAAATACATTTATTTTATTCGCTTCGTTTTCATATTTTTTCCGTTTGTGCAGTGAAAGGAAAGTTGGCAAATCGGTAGAAGATTAATGAAAAATTATTCGCGGGTTCATAAAAGTGGGAAAGTTCTGCTAACTTTTCTGTGTACGAGAAGTTAAAGAAGGTCGTTGCCTCGGGGTGCTTTCATCTATTTCTGACTTTTAGATAGCATTCTAACGACTTGCCCTATAATAACCAATTCTTGGCATCCCTCTGCACATTTCGGTCCCTCGTCGTGAGTCGTGACCCTCACCTATTTCTCCAGGGATCCATTTTCATTTTTTTATCATCTTACTACCCTTCTTCACCGTTCCAAGCCGTACCATATAACAGAACGAGTTGGCTTTGGGCTATCGTGCAATTTCCGCGGTCTTTGATTACTCCAATCCGTCCCTCTCTTTTCGACGATTTTTCTGATTCGCTTTTTTCTCCAACCCTCAGGAAATAAAGCTTAATTACTTGGAATTTGAATTTATGCTTATTAGTTCTCTAATTTGTTGTTGGAATCTTCATGAATTGTGAGATATGAATTACTTCTTAAAAAGTCTTTGGACCGTCCAAATTAAGAAGATCCAATTAGAGATTCAGCTTGTTAAACATAATTTTTAACGAAGAAAACTTTAATGAAAGTTTGTTATGAAATATTTGAAGTATCTTGACAAGATTGTTTTTAAGATTAAAGTAAAATTATTGAAGATTAAGATATTTTAACACGATTTAAAAAAATTATTGACAAAGGCGCGCGCATGACATTCTAGGAAATTATTAAATCATAGAAGAATTGCGCAAGAGAATCAGTTCTAGACTTTAATAGAAATTGATAAAATCTCTCATTTTCTTGATTGTGAGAATGAACTTAAGGAAAAACCTTAGACAGCCAGCAGATAGTAATCTCGCTGGAGATTATAAGCTTAGAGATAATTTAGCCTGAGAAATGCACAGCTCTGCTATATATAATAGAAATACCGGAAGTCATTCACCTCAAATCGATCTTGTGGTAGAATAAGTCGATTGTTAGTTAGTTCTGAAAATCCGCTAAGCATTTAATTGTTGTACACACTAATGCGCGAACTCAAGTGATAATTATATCAATTTGAGAATTATGCGGCAATTTGAATTATGCAGCCTTTACTTAATGATAATATTTCACTCAGACGCAACGTCTTTTGAGAATTAATTACACATGAAAAATAAAGTATAAATTTGAGGGAGATAAGAATATGATCAATGAAAATACATACTGAGAATGATGAATACATAGCTTTTATTCTTCTGTTCCGTAATTAATGAATCCTTGAAAAAAGCGCTTCGTAAAACAATTTATTTACTCAGAGATGAATAAGTGACTCGAGTTTATCATTTGCAACTTTTTTCCGTACCTAATCTTAGAAATTTCCAACATTTTCATTTCCGACACACGTAGTGAATTTATCAGCAGCCATATGGTCATTTTTCTTGTGTAAAGTATAAAAGAATTGGAGGAAATCTCATAGGTTATACGAGACGAAAAGTTGAGCACTCGGGAATTTCGGAAAAATGTGCAATTTTATAGCAGCCATAATTTAGCTTTGTTGGGCATGGCTCGCGACGCGATTTTTGTTCGCAAATATGCTTTCTGTTGGAAAGTTTTCTTCGTTTTTGTGTGAATGGAACGAAACTCTTTGCGCTTGATTTTCATGAGTTTCTTGAAGAAGGGCCAACCGATGGCTCGTTTCACGATACATATTGCATGGCGCTACACCATTTGCGGATTTTCAGATTCACCCTCACTTCCGAATAACGCTTTTCACCCGAAATACCGAAACTAAATTATTCCCAAGAATGGTGGTAAGATAAGAGTTTCTTCCTAATGGCACCTTCTTTCTTACTTTTTCTTATCCCTTCCAATTCGCAGTAATAAAAAGTGTTGAAATATTATACGAGAAAGGAAAATCGTATAATCTCCGGAAAGTAAAATTATTTACTTCACAAAAAAACTTAAAATTCTACAAATTGTTTTCAAGAACTTAATAAAAATAAAAATAATAATAATATAATATATAACTTTTAAGACTTTATAGTTACATTATTTTTTACCTATAAGACTCTAAGCCGAATAGACAATAAATCTACATTAGAAATGTTGGAGTTAATTAATCATGATCAGGTTCCGGTGTTGAATGTTGAATCGCGAGCGAAAACGGCACAGAAGATGATTTAGAGCCACGAGTGCATGTGAAATTCCTCAAAATCGCCTCTCCTCTCTTATTTTTTCCAAGTGGAAGGAGTTAGAATAACGCACATGGTCCCAATTTTCACGTTGTATAAAAAGCGAGAACAACTTTCTAGGAGAGATGATTAATTGACTTTGCACCCCACACAATTGTTTTCCGGTCTCTGATCGTTAACCTATTTTTTAATTAGCGAAAACGAATTCTCTTCTGTTTGAAGCGTCGAAGCAGATCGAGTGACTCGCATATATCCATCATTTTCAGGACGAGAGAAGACTTTAATGTGAGGAAATCAAAATATGAAAGATATAAATCACGGAGTCATAAATTTTCTCTCCGAGGTTTTAAAGTCACCTCGTGATACCGATGATTGACTAAAAATTATAAATGCTTTTATCGTACATCACATTTCCATTGCACAATCAAGTGAATAAACAAAGTTAATTACTAGCTAAAGCCGAGGCTAAAACCGCCTCTGGTTTCTAGAACAACTGAATGAGAATTGACATTAAATTATAAGTTACCACAATACT
Source organism: Synergus japonicus (assembly GCA_900474275.1). Taxonomy (NCBI): domain Eukaryota; kingdom Metazoa; phylum Arthropoda; class Insecta; order Hymenoptera; family Cynipidae; genus Synergus; species Synergus japonicus. The sequence goes on from UCOH01010008.1 coordinate 24,768, forward strand.
AGTTAGTTGTTATCGCAGATATTAGCTATAGTAGTTGCACGCAACGTTGATGTTTCGTGTGTTTAGAATAATTTCACGCTTTTCAAACTGTCTTCCTGTCTAAAACAGTTTCTCTAGATATGAATCTGATTTTCGGAAGAATGAAATTTGAAGATTGAAACCAAATTAGAGAAGGCAATTAATATGGTTACAAAAAATATTTTCCTCTTCATTTTGCTGTACCTTCTAGTCTCATGATGAAATGGAGTTCTTAGAATTATCGGGGATGCCAAACCTGGAATTAAGTCGCACATATCCTGTATAATTTGAAGTTTCCTGTGTAGAAATTTCCCTATCTTTCCCCATTTAAAGTAGGGCTCTAGCGTGGCCCGGACTAGAAGTTCTAGTCTAGAAAAAAAATTTGAAGATTGAAACCAAATTAGAGAAGGCATTTAATATGGTGTCAAAGAAGCGTGTAGTATTTTTATATTTGAATAATGTTAAGCAAGATATAAAAAGGAGGAGGAAAGGAAAAAGGAAAAAAGAAAAAGGAAAAAGGAAAAAAAGAAAATTCTTACTGGTGGCCTAACAAGGTCGTAAGCGGTGATATCTTGAGTGACAGCAACACTACCATAAATCATGGTAGCGGTAGCGAAAAGGGCGTATGGCATAATGTGGCGTTGAAGGGTGAAACCGCCCCTAAATCCTCAACGATATGAGGACGCACGTGTCACCCTACATACACCCTTATCACTCGTGCACACGGCCAGTTATCTAAAACAAACTGTTGGCTAACTGCGCCAACAGCAGCCCACTCACTGTAAACACGTTGCATCGATACCCACCACCGACCTATTAATTAACGTACTCATTCACTACAAGGACAGTACAGTAAAAGAGCTCAAACGAACAACTCTGTTGGTGCAAATATTTATCCGTTAAAGAAGATTATATTGTGAAATATTCATTTTCGATGTAGATATATTTTTATTCGTGGCAAATTGCATTTAGATAAGTTTTGAAAGGCGCTGGGCAATGATCCAGAAGATATAGGCATGGCATTGATCACGTAAAATTTAATACACGAAGATAACGAAACAGGTCAATCGTAATTGAAAGATTAAGTGGATGGTGTCACGGATCCATAATTCTAGCTGCTATATCTGCGTGAAGACGTGATTGTAATCCAGTACTACAGTAACTCTATGTTAGAAAAATTACTAATATCGATAGCAAGTAGGGGCAAAATCCCAAAATTTACAGAAGTAAATTTTATTATTTAAATAGTAAAATATATTATTTTCTGTATTAAAATGTCTCAATTTTGGGATTTTGCCCCTACTTGCTATCGAGTTTGTAATTTTTCTAACACAGAGTTTCTCAGTGTAAGAACAATCGCGTGCATTTGCGTTCTTTTTTAATATTATATAATTTATTATATTTTATTTCTCTGATCTCTTAAAATTTATGTTAAACTTCGTGACTATGTCTAAAAATTCCAAAAAGCTTTGAAAATCTGTAAAATCGCTTAAAATTCGTGAAAATCTCTTTAAATTTTCAGAAACTTCTTGAGATTCTTTTAAATTCAATGATAACAATTCAAATGCCATTTATATCTTTTAAAATCCACGTTAAAATTCATGGAAATCTTTGAAAAATCCTAAAAACCTTTTGAAATTTCATGACAAACTTTAAAATCTCTTAAAATTCCCAGAAAAATTCTTGAAATTTTACGGTAACATTTAAAGTCCTTTTGCATTTTTTATATCCCTTAAAAATATTACATAGAAATCTTATCAAATTACATGAAATGCTTTAAAATTCTTACAAAATCATTTAAATATCAGAAGTAATCTTTCAAAATCACTTAAAATTATTAGCAATCTCAAAAAACTCTTACAAAGCTTTTAAAATCCCTTAAATTTTCACGAAATATCCTAAAATCCCAGAAAATTCTACAAAATCGTTTTAATATCCTAAAAATCTCTTGAATTATGTAAAAATCACTTAAAAATCATTCAAAATGCTTATAAAAACCTTCAAATTCATTAATCTCTTGAGATCCATGTTAAAATTAGTGAAAATCTCTAAGAAATTTGAGCAACCTCTGGAAATTTCTCAACGCTTAAAATCTCTTAAAATGATTAAAGATTTCATCAAATTCCATGAAATCCTTAAAAATATTACAAAATCTTTTAAAACTCATAAAAAAACTTGTGAAATTTCTTAATAAAATTCCCTGTAAAGTTTTAAATTCCTTATTTAAATCCCACAAAATACACATTTTAAAAGTCATAAATAAAGTATCTTGAAGTCCGATTAAAATCTAATCAAAGTCGTAAAAAATTCTAAAATTTCCCAGAAACTTCTTGAATTTCTTGAAAATTCTACGATAAAATTTAAAATCCCATTATCTCCCACGAAATTTTTAAAAATTCCATAAAATTCTCTTAAAATCCTTAGATTTTCAACGTATTTCGAGTTTAGACTCGTGACAAAGTGATTATTAACGAAACCAAATGAAAGATCTCAAATTCAATTCACGCGGTATTTATACGATTCAGCATATATCAAAAGTTTTGAACGTTCAAATGAACGAAATATTTTTCCCTAATTCTATTTTATTAAGAAATATTTTTCGACTAAAAATAACATAGAATTACAAGTTTTTTTTATACAGAATTATTTTCAATGTAAATGATTCAATATTTTAAAAATGTTTCTAATTTGTAATACAATTATTAATGTAAAAATTCGTTCATTTGAACGTTCAGAATTTTTCAGGAATGATTCAGCAAGTATCGATTGTCGAAAATCACTATCGATACTTTCACGACGAATCAAGAGTGCGGAATAGGCGTTACGATATTTCGACTTCGACTCAATCAATTCTAGAGTAGAATATATAAAAAAAATTCTAAAAACGAACTTTTTAAACATTTTTTCCTTCTCGAGTTATTCAAATGTACTTTTCGCCACCTTTGATCATATTTCAAAATTAAAAATTGTTTGATAAAAAAAGTTCACCCTGATGAGCTTTTGAGGGAATCCCTGCTGTGAAAAAGCCACAATTGCGCTGTTTGTATACCGAAACAAACACCATACTTCAGTATTATGTATTTACATTTAAAGAGCACACGCAGCAGCTACCACTACGAGTCCGATTCTCGTTTACACCATATCTCAGGAACTCGGTTGTTTTGTTGTTTGACTACTCTATGAAACGCTGTGGGCACAGTTTAACACCTGGAGCTTATCTTCTTAGGGTTCACAGGGACTCTGATACATTGCGACATATACAAGCGAAAACTCTAGGGGACACACTTGTCGAGGCTTGCAAAACTATAGATATCTTAGACGTCTTATAGACTCTACACTGGGAAACTTAGGTCTTATAATAGGTATACAGTAATACAATATATTACTGTATACAAGCACAGCTTGGCAAGGAAGGATGCCAAAGGGCCACGAGGCAACTTCCCGTGCAACACCCCTCCCTCAAGCTAACTACATCTCGAGAGTGACTGTTAATTCCAGGCAAAGAGCTCTTTACCTGCTTAATCCATTAATTAAAGTTGTAATCTTGGAATCAGTCTTAGCTGCCTTGAGCGTCTGCCAAAATTCCCAAGGTGGTGCCTGTCGACTCGAAAATCTTATCTTGATTCGTGATTGACAGTAGCAGCTTCATTTGTACCATCGTGGAATTAATAACTGTAAAATGTCTAAATGACCACCAAACGATTCCATGGAAAAAATTTGGATATTTTTTGAAATTGGGGGATCAATTTTAGATTGATCACATTTATATTCCAAAAATCTTTGAGATATGAACTAAAGTCGTGGCTTTACCCTCAAAAAGAAAAAAAAATAGTGCAGAAAGTTAAAATATGTGCAAGTATATAACTTTATTGCTGAGATATATAGGAATAGTGGTCCAGCTGCTATTTTATTAACCCCCAGGCGCTCTTTACTTCAACCCTAGCTTGAGTTAGATTTTCGAAATAAAATACAGATAAACGCTATTTCATATCGCCTCTCAGATGAAGAGATTAAAAGCTAATATTTATGCAAGCTAATTTATTTTGAAAAACATTTTTCATATTTACTGATTGTAATTTCAGAGACTTCCAACGTGAATCAGGGTGCAATAAAATTTATAACGCTAATAGAATCGAGATAATGATTTAATTACTCCATCTCTAACTGTGTCGGTTAATGTCAAGTAATGGTGAAACTTTTACGTGCAGTAAAGCAGATTTCCGTTGGTTCAGTTTCAAATTCCCTATTGTATGCATGCATCACTGAAATCTTTATTTTCTGAAGATGGAAAATCTTTCAATAAAAAATTTAGGATAACAATAGCTGAGACTATAATGGAGAAATCATTATATTCCCTTATTATATTTTATATTGAATTTCTCGATATAAGAACCCTTATATTTTATATCCAAGAAAATCCAATTACAATTCTTCTTGGCTTCCCAATCTCAAAAGTAGTTTTAAAAGGTCTCTAAACCTTAGAAAAATATTGAAATTATTTATACTGATTTTAAAAATTTTTCCGTTTTTAAATTACATTAAAGTTTATTTCGAAAGTTTTAAGATTTATTTATCTCATTTTTAACGCAAAATTTACCTCTCGTTTGACGGCTGTCTAAATGTGTTGGAATTTCTTGAGGCAGGGGTGAGTAAACGACGTAAGTGCAAGCGGAACTAATGAAAATAATTAAGTTGACGTGAGTTGACGAAGCTAGGTGGCGAAAACTTCTTAAAAGGAAAGTAGAATGTGTCATGAACACCAATTAGAGAAACCTAGCTTCTAACGTGATGAAATGTTAAATTTGAACCCGGAAGTACTTTATTTTTTTGAAAGATTTTTTGAAAAAGGTCAGGTGTACTTAGAAAGGCTTGTTTTGAAAAAGGTCAGGTGTACTAGAAAAAATTGAAGTGCAGAAAGAAACATTCTTATGCAAATGAAAAATTTGCACAAGTCACGTTTATACTTATTTTTTAAATTTATTAACATGGAATGATTTCAGTCATTATTTTCACAGTAAAGTTCATTTTCATATATGATAAACGCGCAACAGCTGAAAATTCTTGGCAAAATAAGTACTTTAAATCTCATTGCTCTAAAGAATCACGTAATTGTTGCAAATTTACGACCTCTTCCTTTACGATCTCAGAGTTCTAGTTTCCAAAAAGCTGGAGTACTGCAGTTAGTTTCGCAAAGCGTTGTAATTACATCTTTAAAATGCCAAGTACACCGTGAAAAATAATGGGTTTCAGAATTCTCGCAGATTGCGCTTAGAAACTTGAGAAGCACACGTTCAGAGGATCAAAAGGGCAAAACCACAAAGCGACGACGGGACGTCGTTCTCCAAAGAAGCGAAAAATTCTCTACAAAGAGTGAAAAATACCTTTATTTTCTTTTCGTAACAGAAAAAATATATATACACCGAGAGACTTTTTATTTGAATAAATGATAAAAATGAATGAGAATTTAGTATAATATCGTTCCGAAATAGGGAAAACCGAAGTTCTATCACACTTATTCGTACTACAGTACTATAGTTTAATATTATCATAAGAGTATTCTATATACGAAATGTTATGAATCTCCATTTTATAAATTAACTCTATGAAAAAATGATATTCTTTTTACTGGGTTTTCGAAAAATAATATGAATAAGAAAAATAGTGAATATCATAATCTCGAAAACGTATTTTAGAAATTGATATTGTCAATATGAAGTTGACAGAAACCTGAGACGCATAGCAAACTATGATATCATTATTCTTGATTTTTCATATACTTTCGTTTTAAATCAAAGTTAACTCTTTCTATTTTCAAGTGATTCATTTACTATGGGATTTAAAACATTAGGAATATTTTTTCACGAAATTTATAAACTAAAATATTACATCTAAATACATTCAAATTTATTATATACTGAGTTACTGAGATATCAAATTGTATAATGTTATTGCATACAAGAATATTATAAGTTCCTTTAAAAAAAATGCATTTTATAAAAAATCAACTGTCAAGCGACGCTACTTTATCGAGATTTTTTCCAAATATTTTATAATGTATAGTTAGCCGTGGGGTTTAGTTGTTAGGCCGTTAAGGATAAAATGTGTAAGTTAGGTTCGAATTTTGCCGCAGCGAATTCGATTTTTCCTGCTGATTAAGCGTGCGATTATGTATTTAGTGAATAAATTAAGTATATATAATAATAAATCTTTTTAGTGGAGTGAGTTATTTTTCATATATTCGTTTGAGATTCTCATATGCTTTGTATGACAACTTCAAAAGATGTTTTCATTCTTTCGAATAAAATGTATTACAATCGTTTTAACTTCATTTGTCAACTTTGATATAGTGTATATTAAATTCTCGCAAGTTTTATAAGAGATAATGAAACATCCTTTCCATTTGTTCTAACACAAATATTAATTTTTCCGACTGAAAACCACTATATTAATTTTTGATACGCAAACCCTGTTTTCCCTACTTCGGAACGATATTATACTAAATTCTCATTCATATTTATCATTTATTCTAACAAAAAGTCTCTCAGTGTATACACATATATGTATATATATTTTTTGTAAGTTCTACATACTTTTTTTTTCTGCATATATTTTTATTATATCTGTGAAAAACAATCTTTCAAGTAGATTTGAGTTTTCAAGTGATCCTCAAGTTTCAAGGAGTTTTTACAATTCATTGAGGAAGAGAAATCAAGATGAGATATAAAAGTCCAACAAAAGAATTGTTGTAATTGTGTTGAAACGGTGCTGTGACTTTTCCGTTTTATCGCAGGATTGTTCAACTTTCTATCATTTTTCTCGGCCAAACAATTTGCCATTACGTCTTCCACGAACTGCCGCTGAAACAATCCAATTTTCCTTACATCAAATTTTATGAGGTTTCAGTGATTTTTCATTTATAAGATTTCTGATCTCAGTAAAATCTTTTTTTTTTTATACCACAGTAGAAATTGTACAGGAATTAAAAGGGTTCTCAGTAAAAATATCATGTCAAATATTTTTTCAATTATATGATTTTAGATTTTAATTATGAGCATATTTTCTGTGACAAAACTAAATTTTCGTCGCCGGTCTAAAAGAATACCTTCGCTGTCTGCAAACTCGACTCAAAACTTGAAGGATAAACGCATAAACTTTCCACTCAAGTTGGAAACTCTCGTTACCGTAAAAACCTGTCTCGCCCTGATGATCCCTTTATAAAAGCGCGACCTTCGTGACATAGTCGCCATTTTGTACATTATAAGGTTGAAAAAGCGTCGATCTTAAAGAAATGAACCAGAACGCACGCAAGGAGAAACTTGTTTATCAACCTGAAGAACAAAAACACTACCATGAGTTCTCTTTTCGTGATAAAAAACTTCATCTCATTTTTATGCGTGACAGAAAAAAAACTGTCGGTAAGAAGAAATTCGTTATTGTTTTTTCCATTCTTGGTACCAATTTAAAACAAAAAGTAACATTTAATTTTCCCGTTCATTATTTTTCTGAAGGATATTTCTTATATGCATATCGAGACCATAATTTTGGTACTTTGTCCATCCTTGAATAAATAAATGTAAAGTAGAAGATAAAGAAAATACTAGAGTTAGAATCAAAGTGAGAAACTATAGAAATACATCGCAAGGCATTATTATTATTATTCTTTCGTTTACCATAAAGTAATCCAAAGTAGAAAACGCCTACGAAAAATCATCTCACGTAGGCATGTGAATTGGTGAAATTATATGTTTCACTGTTGAACTTGAGAGCAGATTATTTTAATATTTTATTTCATAGGAAACCTGGCGAGCGTCGATACCTTTTATATTGAATCTTCAATAATTTATATATGCCCACACATTTCGATACTTGACCTTTTACTAAGAATTTTTATCTATTCATATACTAGTTAAATTAGATGATTGAAAAGTTCTGAACGTTCAAATGAACGAATTTTTGTATTGATTGTATTTTATATTTCTGGATAAAATATAATTTGAAAAAAATATTTCGTTCATTTGAACGTTCGAAACTCTATTCACATTTTAATTAGTGACTTTTTAATAATTTATAGCAATAGACTTTGCACTATTTGAATTAGTAAGAAACTACCGTTAATTAGTAAAATTTAAATAATTCAGATGTACCTATATAAACTTGAAATTAAATTTCTTGTGTTATTTCACGTGTTATTACTTGTCTATGTAAATCATTTCTCGTGTAAAGTAACAACATGATTGCCACAAAGGTCATTGCGTGTTCGTGAATTAAAAAAATTTAATGTTGCAAACTGTACTTACAGTTTCTATTTCTTGTCACGAGCATCGAGATGATGTTTTGTATGGAAAGGCTTGGAGAAGAGTGGGCGTTCAGGTCACGGCTACAGGGCCGCATGATCCATAGATCGTGATCCGAAGATCAAGTCGTATTTTATATCACAACAGAAAAAAGGGTTTTAAAAATATTTTTTCATAAAAAAGTACAGAAATATACCTATTAATTAAACGTTTAATGCATTAACATGAAATTTTTATCTACTTCTGGATCCATCGCGCCATGCAACTATGTAATTAAAAATTTTCGCGCAAGTTTCTCCACAAAACGTATATTTTTCCGCGTCAGTTGCAACGTTGAATTTTTTTTCTCAGTTGGGGAAAAGACCGTGGAGATTCTTCTTTCATCTGTCGTTGACACAAAAATTCGTTGATTAATGGTTGCGACACTAACGAGGATGGTCGTTTACACGGGACGGTTTGATCCCGAGTCCGATAGGTTTTCTCTCATAGAGCATGGTTGCAAACCCATTAAGTTGAATCCCGCACGCGTTGCATGGGACGTTAATCGCGATGCGTCGAGGGTTCGACATACAAGTCTGAGTTGCAACTGCAACAGCAATTAGTCCCAGAGTACGTTATAGAGGACTTTAGAATGTCAAAAGATATGATAGCAAACTTGATAGTGAGTATAATAGTACGAAAACGCTAACATTTGCGAAACGCTAAATAGACACTTGAGTTCGACAATTATCAGGTAAATGGCGTTAAATCAACGATGCATTGCTAGAGCAGACCAATCTTTAGAGAAGCAATCTATATGACCTATAACTCCAGCTGAAACTGGAGTGTGAAACTGTAAACCTTACAAACTGGCTACAAACAGCTGTGGAGCATAATTATTGATCGCACTAACTCCCAAGCATGCAACAACTTCCGCGCGAAAGTTTCTCGATGGATTTTGAATCTATAGATTCTGGGGCTATAGACATACAACCTGATGTGTATCGACAGGCGTTGAAGGTTTATTTTGTGGAACATTTCAGCACTTTCGACATTGACCTTCATTTGATCAATCTTGACATTTCTGTATATATTTTCTCAGTACACAGAAAATTGTAGTCGATTTTCTTCATCAAGAGTTTCAGATTTAACAGTATATTACAGCAAAATAGAGACTTGATTTTACCTTCGCCTTTCAGAAACTGTAATATGCTTTGCGGGAGAGGATCGTAATTGAAGTATGGAAGTTCATGATGCTTTGACATTAAGTTTAGCGTGCAAGCAGAGCCTTGAGAGAGATGACATTGGCGGGAAAACTTTATCGATTTCCAACAACAATTTTGATTACTTAAGTGTCCCTTTATGGTCATCATCTTTTCATCAAATGAGCATGCATGACTATGACCAGGTTTGCGAATCGTTATAAATATCTTGAATTTTTATATACTTTCGTGGCACATAATATCAGTCAAATCATGCAAAAGTCACGTACAAGTTTATGTCGCCGCACGATCGATTTTAAAATTCTTCGGGTCAACTGTTGCATAAAATTCAACAACTTCAGACAAAGAGCACATTCATCCCGGTGACATTAGTACACTAACTTTTTTTTCATTATTAGATTATTGCAATCTTTTATTTATTTAGTGGAAAAATCGAAGGATAAGATTAAAGTAGATTTTCTGTCTTTTAAGGTATTTTTAACCAAACTCTGCGGTTTTAACATCAAAACCACACTAAAGTCCCGTTCATAGGGCTCGTGCTCCTCGGTGATATGGTATTCATGCAGAATATTTTTCGACCTCCAGAGAACCACAAGATGCAGCACTCACAACCACGAACTCGATATTTAATACCGAAAGTAAGATCCTTTAGAATTTTACAAAATTTTAAGGGATTTTTACGTATTTCAAAGGATTTAAAAGTTTTTCATGGAATTATAAAGGATTTTAAGAAACTTGGAAGAGTTTTCAGAAATTTAAAGGGATTATAAATATTCTCATGGAATTTTAAGAAATTTTGATTTTAAGGGACTTGATTGAAATTTTAAAGAACCTCACCAGATTTTTATGATTTATGAAAGATTTTGTAAAATTTTATAGAATGTTTTAACATCAAAACCACACTAAAGTCCCGTTCATAGGGCTCGTGCTCCTCGGTGATATGGTATTCATGCAGAATATTTTTCGACCTCCAGAGAACCACAAGATGCAGCACTCACAACCACGAACTCGATATTTAATACCGAAAGTAAGATCCTTTTCAGGGCGTTTGAACCCAAGATATCCGATATCTGTTGTAAATTTCGGTTTACTTTCTACACTCTCTCAACTCATTTTTTTAATCAGGAACTTATCTTAAGAAAACAATCCTTCACAGAAAAAAAAGTCTTAAGGGCATGTGTTACTTACCATATGAGCAAGTTTTTAAACCCGTTTTTTTTCTTCAATTTTTATATTTTCAAAAAAATGATGGTCAACATCCGTCAAGAACGTGAATTTTAGTCAATATCCGTCCGTGTTCACGTTCTTGACTAAAATTTTTTTAAAAATGTAAAAATTGTAGAAAAAACCGGATTTAAAAACTTGCTCATATGGTAAGTAACACATGCCCTTAAATCAAGACCAAAAGTCTAGTTTTTGTTACAATTTAAGTGAGTTTTTGGACTTAAAACTAAATTTAAGCCCAAAAACTGATTTAAATAGTAACAAAAACTATGTACCAATAGTTTTGAACGTTCAAATGAACGAAATATTTCTTCCCAATTCTATTTTATCCAGAAATGTTATTTCAACTAAAAATAACCATAGACATTTATATAAACGTTTATATAAATTAATTAATGTTTTAACACTGTTTATAGTTCAAAATACAACCAATACCAAAATTCGTTCATTTGAACGTTCAGAACTTAAACCACATCAAAAACTAGACTTTTGGGCTTGATTTAAGACTTTTTTTTCTGTGTTGAAATTGACAGAAAATCTCAATCTGGTTTTCCAGTTGAACGTAATTTTGGGAGTTAAAGGTATCTGTTTGAAAATACACTGCATTTTTCCTCGTGACAAGGAATGCAATCGGACATGAAATTGTAATGACTTTGGTCGAGTGTACAACGACATTTGTTTATTTTCACTCTTTTCTTTTTCTTTCCTTCTTTGTTTCTCCGTTACTCTATTTTCCTTCGTTTGTTTCGGCTTCGTGGAACGCGTCGCATGCTAATTAAGTAAACACCATATGCACTCAGAACATCCATTCTTTGCCGTGGTTACGCTGCCCTTCGCATTTCACATGGTCAATATTACTGTCCCGTTTTTTCGCTTTTTTTATTCCCTGCTCGGATAGTCCATAAACAGGCCGAGATTGATATTTATTAGTCTGGTGAAGTCGTTCATGCTTCATGCCTATATTTTCAGTTCATAAATCCGCAAAGGGTGACCCGGACAACTAACAAATTTATTGATAAAATAATCTAAAATAATTGATGATTATTAGAATTATATTTTGGATTGTTTTAAACATTTTCAAGTGCGATCATTTGTAGTAAATTTGCAGACATGACTAATAGGAGCCTAAATTAGATAATTCGATTGGGAGTTAGGAGAAGGCTGGTTCAGGACCAGGAATATTATTAGGTCATCACCTAAAGCTATAACATCATTTTGGCCTTCAGCAGCGTTATAGGATCTCGTTACTCATGGATGGGTCTACTAATTTTACCCAGCCTGCAGGCAATGCGTACAGAGAATATGATAAATAAATATAATCACAATTCACTGTCTGTTATAAAAAAGACGTTGCAATTATATTGAAAATAGATTTTCACAAAATTACGAAATCTGAAACCATATTCTCTCTTCACCTATATTGGTTTGATTTTTATTCGCCGTTTATAGAAGCAGTCTTTATGACAGGATTTATTGTGAGACTAAAATCAAAGTCATGTTTCGTTTTCAAGACATAAAGTTTCAAAGATTATGACTAGAATCTCAATGTAAAAGTTGGAATCAGCTCGAACCAGTTAATTCGAGTTCTCGAGGAATCAGGTCGTATTAATGCATTTCCACTTATGATATAACGTGTTGGCAAATTTGGAATATATTAGATTAAAGGTGGATTATGCTTGAGGAGGCGCATGAATATGCCCCAAATTCTATTTTCCCTAAAATTTATTTTACCGATAATCAGTTGATCGAATAGCAATTTGCTATAATTTTTATACTTCCGAATTATCGTTTGACATAATTTTTATTTTTCCGAATAACCATCTGATATAATTACCGAAACACCATCTGTCATAATTCCCATCTGACCGAAATCTCAAGTAACCACTGATCTATATAATAACTGGATAGCGGATGCCATGTAAAAGTGTCGTGACTAATTGAACGCCATTTTGTTTGGAAATTTGTGCACTTCGGGAAACTTCGTGGCTTGTTTCGGCAGCATTCGGATCTTCACGCTAAAATTTAAATGACGAAAGTTACATTGATTCTCGAATATCGAACCGAATGTTGCCGAACCCACCCGAATGTTATCGAACCGAATATTGCCGAAACAAGCCACGAAGTTTCCCGAACTGCACAAATTTCCAAACCAAAATGGCGTTCTATAAATCACACAAATTGTGTTCCATGCGCTATCCAGTTATTATAGAGATCAGTGCAAGTAACAGAAATTTCATTCTTCCGAAAATGGCGTCCGGCGATTTGATTGGCTGAATAATACCGCGAAATTCAAATCAGCCAATCAAATTGTCGAATGCCATTTTCGGAAGAATGAAATTTCTGTTACTTGGGATTTCGGTCAGATGGGAATTATGACAGATGGTGTTTCGGTAAAATGAATTTTAAGTTAGATGCTCATTCAGAAAAATAAAAATTATGCTAAACAGTAATTCGGTATTACAAAAATTATGACAAGTGGCAGTTCGGGAAAATGCAAATTATGTCGAATAGTTATTCGGAAAAATAAAAATTAAGACAAATGATTATTCGGAGAAATAAAAATTATGCTAAATAATAATTCGGAATTGTAAAAATTATGTCAAACGCTAATTCGGAGGTATAAAAATTATAGCAAATTGCTATTCGATCAACTGATTTTCGGTAAAATAAATTTTAGGGAAAATAGAATTTGGGGCATATTCATGCGCCTCTGCATGAGGCTGGAGTTCATTGGATTTATATTTACATTGGTTGAACGAACCCTAGTAGAAATTGATTATAAACTCTTCGTTTTCGCTAACAAACTTCGTGTAATCCGCGGTCATTTATTCGCAAACTAGGTATGACACGCCTGTACCTCGCCCATAGTAATGTGCTCACAAAAGAGGTACCCATCTATCATGTGCACCCTTTTAACCAATCACCTTTGCAATTAAGGTCAATGAACTCCATGCAAGTTCTATTATCCAAGTTCCCAATGTGCGGAAGTAGCAACGTTTCGCAAAATAAGCTTGCTCATCTTTCAAACTTAGCAAGTTCAGGGAGCCAGAGATCCTACGTACCATTGGGGCCCATACAATTTTGAAATTCTATTTATATTTAAGGCTGTTTGTTGTGCAAGTAAATACATTATTATTATGTGGTACATTCATTGTTTTCTAATGAACGTTTCTTTCTATTGTTCCAGGTAAGTTCCCATTATGGATATATTCTCTTTTCACCATTCGTACCGGTAAGAAATTACATAATATATGAATGTAGTTTTCTATGTTATCCATTGTCTATTATTGGTCGAATTATACCGGCGATCAAATAAAGTAGTTATAGGATAATCGCCGAACAGAGGAAACAGAATAAATACGTTTCTATTGAATAGCGACTGTAACAGAGAAATCGGAATAATCTAGATTTATTCACTTTGCGCTCATCTGACACGTGTAAATGAGATTGAATTGAAACTAACATAATAGGGATTCTGATGGGAATCTACACGTATACTACATTTCAATTTATTTCAAGTCTTATATGCAATTAACTAGTCCGGTTTCAATAATACATTTCCTCGGGACGAATTTCTATCGCAATCCTACAAGATTTATATACTTACGCCTATGGAGGCGATAAAATTCCCCTGTTAGCGTCCTTTCTACAAGGGAAGTAAAATCAATGAGCATCCTAAATTCTCAACTTCGAACAGAGTCCCTATTCTGAATCCGCAAGCAAAGAACAGATTCCCAGATTCTTTTTCCATATCGAGGGGATCATGACACCCATATCGGAAATAAGAAACATGGATGGTGTGTTCACTGAAAGCTCGTTTGCAGTTCCTCAATTCACTATTCATCATGGTGAATGGCTGACCAGTGTTTGGTCCGATAGTGCCTGTCGAGAGCATAACGGAGTAACCACTAATGCGTAAGTGTAACTGGGTCAGTGGTCAACAGACGTTGGATTGCATGTACGAGTTCGTGCATACGTAATAATATACACTTATGTGTGTACATAATTATGTATGCCACTTAGTTAGTGAATCCGAATTATCTAGTAATTTCCAGTCCAAAATACCCATATTCTGTTATACTGCAGGTATGGCTCGAACCCCTTCTCTAATTAATAATCAAGTTTATGAGTCATAATAAATACGATTATTTGCCTCTATAAAAATGCGAGACCTTTTCCATTGCAATATATCATTAATAAGGTTTTACAAACCCTATTTGGAGAAATTTGACACTTTTGCTCTGTGCAACGTAACAGGGTGGCCACATGTCAGGGAAGTCAGAGAAGTTAGGGAAAAAAATTTGTCAGGGAAAATAAAAATTGATATTTATGCTGTGTTATTTTTGTCGTATTGCTTATATCAATTTTATGTTTTATTTAACAGATTTTAGAAACTTTCCAAGGATTTCAAAGGGTTATAAAGAATTTCCAGGCATTCTTTGAAATTCTTTGGGTTTCTAATGATTTCAAGAGATTTTCAATAATTTTAAAAGGTTTTAGGAGGTTTCTAGGAATTTAAAGGGATTACAAACAGTTTGTATAATATTTAAAAGATTTTGTGGAATTTTACAAAATTTTAAGGGATTTTTACGTATTTCAAAGGATTTAAAAGTTTTTCATGGAATTATAAAGGATTTTAAGAAACTTGGAAGAGTTTTCAGAAATTTAAAGGGATTATAAATATTCGCATGGAATTTTAAAGGATTTTAAAAGACTTTTAAGAATTTTAAGAAATTTTGATTTTTTTAAAGTGGTTTTAAGCGATTTGATTGAAATTTTAAAGAAATTTTTTTTACCAGATTTTTATGCTTTATCAAAGATTTTGTAAAAGTTTATGGAATATCAAGAGGTTTTCAAGAATTTTAAGAGATCTTTACGTATTTTTAGAGATTTTAAATTTTTTCGTGGAATTGTAAAGGATTTTAAGAAACTTGGAAGAGTTTTCAGAAATTTAAAGGGATTATAAATATTCTCATGGAATTTTAAAGGATTTTAAAAGACTTTTAAGAATTTTAAGAAATTTTGATTTTTTTAAAGTGATTTTAAGGGATTTGATTGAAATTTTAAAGAACCTCACCAGATTTTTATGATTTATGAAAGATTTTGTAAAATTTTATGGAATGTCAAGAGGTTTTCAAGAATTTTAAGAGATCTTTACGTATTTTTAGAGATTTTAAATTTTTTCGTGGAATTGTAAAGGATTTTAAGAAACTTGGAAGAGTTTTCAGAAATTTAAAGGGATTATAAATATTCTCATGGAATTTTAAAGGATTTTAAAAGACTTTTAAGAATTTTAAGAAATTTTGATTTTTTTAAAGTGATTTTAAGGGATTTGATTGAAATTTTAAAGAACCTCACCAGATTTTTATGATTTATGAAAGATTTTGTTAAATTTTATGGAATGTCAAGAGGTTTTCAAGAATTTTCAGAAATCTACGTATTTTTAGAGATTTTAAAGTTTTTCGTGGAATTATAAAGGATTTTAAGAAACTTGTAAGAGTTTTCGGAAATTTTAAAGAACCTCACCAGATTTTTATGATTTATGAAAGATTTTGTAAAATTTTAGGGAATGTCAAGAGGTTTTCAATAATTTTAAGAGATCTTTACGTATTTTTAGAGATTTTAAAGTTTTTCGTGGAATTGTAAAGGATTTTAAGAAACTTGGAAGGATTTTCAAAAATTTTAAAGAACCTCACCAGATTTTTATGATTTATGAAAGATTTTGTAAAATTTTAGGGAATGTCAAGAGGTTTTCAATAATTTTAAGAGATCTTTACGTATTTTTAGAGATTTTAAAGTTTTTCGTGGAATTGTAAAGGATTTTAAGAAACTTGGAAGGATTTTCAAAAATTTAAAGGGATTATAAATATTCTCGTGGAATTTTAAAGGATTTTAAAAGACTTTTAAGGGATTTGATTGAAATTTTAAAGAACCTCACCAGATTTTTATGATTTATGAAAGATTTTGTAAAATTTTATGGAATGTCAAGAGGTTTTCAAGAATTTTAAGAGATCTTTACGTATTTTTAGAGATTTTAAAGTTTTTCATGGAATTATAAAGGATTTTAAGAATCTTGGAAGAGTTTTCTGGAATTTAAAGGGATTATAAATATTCTCATGGAATTTTAAAGGATTTTAAAAGACTTTTAAGAATTTTAAGAAATTTTGATTTTTTTAAAGTGATTTTAAGAGATTTATTTGAAATTTTAAAGAACCTCACCAGATTTTTATGATTTATGAAAGATTTTGTTAAATTTTATGGAATGTCAAGAGGTTTTCAAGAATTTTCAGAAATCTACGTATTTTTAGAGATTTTAAAGTTTTTCGTGGAATTCGTAAAAATTTAAAGAAATGTTGACATTTTTAAAATGTTTCTAAGAAATTTAAATATTCCTTGTGGAATTAAAAAAAATTTGAAAAATTATTTTTGACTTTTAAAGGATTTTGTGAGGTTTTTGCTTCCAAGAATTTTTATTTACAAATTTTAATGTATTTTACTTTGAAGTGATTTCGTGGAATTTTAAGATGTTTTTATGAATTTCAATAAATTTTAAGAAATTTCCAAGGTTGTTATTTAAGAGATTTTTACAAATTTTAACTGATTTTGGAGAAATTTCAATAGTATTATTATTGAAAATTTGTACGCATTTTTAATACTTTTTTGTCACGGAAATTTGTCTGAAAGTCAGGGAAAACTCAGGGAAATTGAATAATTGAATCTTGTGGTCACCCTGAACGTAAGGAGTATTCGAGATTACGAAAATTCTGGAAAAATCAAATTGAATCTGAACGTCACGGATCTTCAATAACTCGAATATCTCGAGTCGACCTCAATCGAAATCCCATAGCCCTTGACGATGGAAAATCTTGAGGAAATTGAAGAGCGATGAGGGTCGATATTCGACATTGATGCAAGTGTGAACTCATATATTTATACATATTGCAGAATTTTTTAATTATCATTGAGTGTTCGGGCTGCTAGAATTGAAGTTTGCATTTCTAAATGTTATATGTAAAAAAAAATATGAAAGTCTTTTCTGCATTTCTCTTTCCGCAAGTATTACTAGCAAGTGATTATTAATAATTAATTTTAAGGCACTAAAATATGAAGGGACTAATTTCTGAATACAATTGTTTCCTCGAACTTATGATTGGTTGTAGTGATCGAAAGTAGGACATTCCATTCTTTTAGACCAAGACTGACTGATGATCTGGAATTAAATGGTGTTGAGAGTGAGTCATGCCACACCACAAAACACACTACATGGTCTTTGAACACGACCTACGCGATGCAAAGGGTCTAATTGTTTGTTTAACGCGTCAGTCAACCCCACACTGACCTGCCTCAGTGCCTTTATAGAGAACAAGAGTTCAAGATAATATTGGTGTTACACTAACTATCCTCGCTTTATAAAAATATATCTGAAAAACATACATTTTCACTTGTAATCCAATTTATTGTTTTGTAATTTATTCAACTCCTAAAATTCAATTTAAACCACATTCATTTGTATTCCAGTTATTAAATTATTATATCATGTCTTATTTATCACTCTAAAATATTTAAAGCTTAAAATTGTGCTTTGAATAGAAAGGATGCTACGCCAATGAAATTTGAAGATGGGTGAGGGAGCGCAATCGAAGGGGAGGTCGTCGAGTTGAGGGTTGGTTGACCTTGAGTGGGTTGCATCCAGACTTGTGGGAAGAAAGAAAGGTCGTCTTAACATCACCATACTTTCTCTTATTTAATTCCACCTCACGCACGACTCCCTCCCATCTTTTACTTTATTCGTTTATTCCCTACGCTCATTTCTATTTTATTCCCGTTTTCAATCGCAACTTTTGATTTTTTATGCAAATCAATTCTTTTGTAAATCGCAGTCAAGCAATCTTTCATCTTGAGACTATATTTTCTTTGTCACTTTTGTATTTACATGCAAAAACGAGGTGAACATGGAAAATGTGTAGGAATTCCGTATTTCAATTTGAAGAGTCAGTTTAATTACAGATGAATCAATTGAATTGAGTGAATTGAGGAAAATGTCATTTATGTAGTAGACAATCACTACGATCGAGTTGCACTCTAAAACGGCAATTAGAACTATCTAACGTCTATTTCGACTGCATGGAATAGAATCTGGACAGAGGGATCTGAACAGCTTTGGAAATTTTGTACGTTCTCAATGGAGCAACCCATTTCAACGATAACAGCTTTTAGCCAAAGGATGCGACTGGTCTCCATGGATTTGCGAAACCAGCTTAAGTGCGCACCGTCGTAAACGTCCATCCAACTGAGGCACAGTTGTGCGGCTCCCTTCCATGTGTACATACTGAATTACTGAACAAGGCACCAAGTGACGTAGATTCTTTACTTTCAAGGGGAATTCATAGTTGTTTACCGCAGAAAAATATTTGGCTTTCAAAGTGTTTGCCGTTCTTAAATAAAATTGATTATCTTCCAATTTATGCTATTTCCGACAGTTATTATTTTTAAGGCCATGTAGGACTTACCCGATCCCTACCTTACCGACATTTTTTTGTCTGCCTACATTTATTGAGATATCAAATTGAAAATTCCTAAAATTAAAGAAAATATACTAAGGTATGTTTATCTGATCTCAAATTTTTGTAAAAATAAAAAAGTAATTTTTCAAAAAAACTTTTTTTTACAAATGTCAATATTTAAGATCAGATAAACGTACCTTAGTGCTTTAGCTTCAATTTCAGAAATTTTTAATTTTATATCTCAGTAAATGTAGACGTAGCGTTGCAGACAAAAAAATGTCGGTAAGGTAGGGATCGGGTAAGTTTTACATGGCCTTAATTCAAGAATACAAATTTTTATCTCTATTTCTAAAAGTTGTTACGAATTTAGAGAGATTAAAGATGAAAGTTGGAAAATCTAGAATGATTGGAGCTTTAACTTAAAAGTTAAAGCTTTCGAACTTTCGAGATGGGAAAATTAAAAGATTTTAAATTTGCAACACTTACACAGTGGTCGCTAAGTGGGCATTTTATTAATGAGGAAAATCCAGCAGAAAAGTTCAAGATTTTGTTGGTATCAGGTTTCCTTTTGAATACTTTAATCCAAATTCTAATCACTAGTTGCTGTAGACTGGAAGGGGTTCAACAATTTCCAGAGAGGTATTTTTGATGCGAGGATATCGTGTTCAGTGTAGCAGGAAAATTGCAGATTCAAGTTGCGCGATCGTTTTCAGGCCATCGAGCCGATTTTAAATTCTCCGTCGACGAAGAAGAGCAGATAAGTCATCTGTTGCTGGAGAATAAACGTCAATTATCTACTTTCTGATTTAAATTTGCATCAGTAAAAACACTGTTGAAAATGTTTGCAAAATTAAGATACTTTTAATATACATTTTGTAAAGGCATTTGCATATATCGGAAATTAAATTTAATATATTACCATATGTTTTAGAATTAATATAAAACCATATTAAAATTAATATAAGGGTATATTAATGTTAATAGAAAGTATATTAATTTTAATATGGTTGTATATTAATTCTAAAGCATAATGGTATATTAAATTCAATTTACGGTGTATGCAAATGACTTTACTCACAATATATTAAATTTTGATCAGTTTTTCTAATAGTGAATAGTTTTAAAGTTAAAAACTGAAAAAAGAAACAAGAGAAGCTTTTAAATTTAAGCCTTTTTCATCATTGAATGTTCTCCTTACACAATTATCTCTCTAAATCTAAATTAATGAAAAGTGAGTCGCTAATTTACTTTAGTGAAAATTTTTACTAATTATTACTTGTATTTCACTCTTTCAATTCCCAGTTTTCAACTTTTCACTAAAGTTTTAGTTAAAAATATCTAACAATTAGAAGAATTTTTCAATTAAGTAAATTAGTGACTCACTTTTCATTAATTCAGATTTAGAGAGATGAATATATCTCGGTATTATATTTTACTACTGAGGATTAAAACCACAAAGAGAAAATAGTTTAATTAAAAACGTAGTGGATTTTTCTTTATTTAGAATTTGGAAAGGCAGTATCGGTTTTTCAGTAGTATACACCAATGTTCGTTCAGACGTTCTTTTCACCTGGAAACGATTGCAATAATCCAAATTTTTTTCCGGTGATTGTTCGATAACAGAAAGCCGTCTCGAGACCCGAGGTGGACTAGAGAAATATTTTCTCGTGCTTGCAGGCAAGTGGAGAGTAAAATGGGTAAAATACGTAAATGTTGGATCGGTGCAAGTGCTTTCGAGTGGCCTTAATGCCCCAGCTCAACTGTGATACGTCCGAGTGCGTTTATAGAAGAGTTTAAATTTGTAAAACTTCTTATTCTTGTTTCATTTTCATTCATTTCCATGTTTATATAATCTTCTTACTCTCTCACTGAAATTAGTGTTAAATTTATCACTTTAAGATCCACGAAAAAATTTGCACAGGCAAACAGAAATTAATGTTTGTTTTTGTTTTGAAAACCTTTTAGCTTAAAAGTGTTTGAACTTTCATCTGTAGGAACAAATGGATATTTGAAATAATAAGAGCTTGCAATTCTCCGAAAAGATAAAAGTTCCAAGTTTATGTGCTCCAAAAGCTATTTTAATTTAAACGCATTTGAGTCAACAATCAGTTTTCGAAATACGAAAAGAGCACTTTGAATGCCAGAAATGCTTATTTCATTCCTCTGCTTTAAAGCTTCAATACGTCAATATTGAACTTGGATCGCTGCAAACTACAACCAAAAAAGAACGCTTGATTGTCACAAGATTCAATGCGATTGGATGTTTGGAAAGGCAAAATATATAAAAGAGACTTGCTTCAAATGGGATTCCTAAATGTCAATATTGACGGCTTTTTATATACAGTGCATTCAAATCTCGATTTATCGCTTACCTTTTAATCCCTTTTCCTAAGCAAATGCGCATAAAAGTTTGCTCGAAGTTTTAGTCTGCCAAACTTTTCCGATTTAAAATCTTGAAATGCGTTGAAATTGCTTTAATGGCACTTTGACTTCTTCACATTTCGAGATTGTGAAAGCCTACACTGAAAAAACAGTTTGGCTTGACCAACAAAAAATTTGGTTGGCCTAACAAAACTATTTTATTGGCCCAAAAAAATTATTTTGTTGACACAAGGTATATAAAATTCAATAAACTGTTTTACCTAATTTTTAAATTATTTTTAGTTTATTTATACTTAATTTATATATATTTGTATTATTGCATGCTTTTTACGCTATGAAAAATCGGAAGGAAATTTTTCGGCGACCGGGATTCGAACTACCTAAATACTTATGTCTGACGTATATCGAACGCCACTGAACCACACGGCTAACATCACACATGAAATATTTTGTCGTATATCTTTTGTTCTAACTAAAAATTTGTGTTGGCACAACAAAACTTTCTTGAGACCAACAAAACAGGCTCAACAAAAAATGTAGTGTTACCAACAAAATAATTTTGTGCTGGGAACCAAAATTTTGTTGAGTCAACAAAAAATGTTCAAGAAAACGTTTTTGTTGTGATGAAAAAATGTTTTTTTCAGTGTATTTTCGATATAAACACAACCTATTTTTGATGATTAACAGCGAGCCTAAAAGTAGTGGTAACGGTCATAAAGAGCCCGGCGCAAGTAGTAGTTACCAAGACCGGGTCAGACGGTTTCAGTAGAAAGGGTCGTTGCGCTGGCAGGCGGTCTTCAGCTAGCGTGTCTAATCGCATTGTGTTCATCTCTGGAATCGCTGATAGTAAAAAGGTGCATGTAGGCGTGGCTAACCTGCTCTGTAATATTATGTAATCTCTCTTTATTGTTTACATTTCTTGTACGATAACATGAAAAAATTATTTATTCTAAAAATAAATGTGTAGAAAAAACTGATCAAAATTTAATATACTGTGAGTAAAGTCATTTGCATATACCGTAAATTGAATTTAATATTCAATATTCAATTAATATTTTAGAATTAATATGGTTTTATATTAATTCTAAAACATATGGTAATATATTAAATTTAATTTACGGTATATGCAAATGACTTTGCAATGTATATTAAAAGTATATTAATTTTGCAAACATTTTTAACAGTGTAAACAAAAAATCTCTAGGTGTGAAAATCTGAAATTAATAAATAATTGTTTTAAATGTTCTTTCATAATTAAATCCCGTAATGGAGAATCAAATCTCAGGGTGAACCAATGCGGGTATCTTTATCTCTTTAATCAGTTAAATCAATTCTCTCTTATCTCTCCGAAATATTAAAGCGAAAGACGAAATTCGTTGCAACAGGTATCGGCTTCTCACTCTTACTATCAAAGAATTGAAAAAGGACGTAGAATAAAATTCATCTCCTGACCTTTTTTAACCGCCAACTTCTTGAGAACTTTTTTCATTAATGGCTCCTGTACTTTTTCTTCAGTTTTCAACGAAGAAGTATTGTCGACGTTCAACTTTAATCCCAAGATATCCAAAATTACAGAGTGATGAAAGAATCTTTTGCTTAGGTATTTTCATCTCTCGGATATTTTCAACTTTTTTTCTCTCATTTAATTTCAAAAGATTGAAAGAATTTGGTTAATTTATTAATTAATAAAATAATTTATAAATTATTATATGTACAAAATAAATTATTATAGCACATAATTATATTTTGCTTCGAAACTTTCTTAACAGAATTATTTTCTTGTTTGTTTCAGGTAAGTTCCTATGAGTGTTCTACTTAACTATATCGTCTAGGTGGTAAGAAGTAAAAAGTACTTAAAATTCCAGAGAAAGTAATAAAACAACTCCAACAGTCTTTAAAATATTATAAATCTTTTAATTAGTGACATTAAGACTATCACTTTCTTAAGAAGACATCCCATTTTCATTAAAGTATAACTTTTTAAGGAAACAACAAATTAAAAGTTAATAAAGAAACTTTTGTCGTTTGCAAACTTGTTGAGTCTCTTATATAATAGAATACAGCGGAGTATATACTTTCATCGCCTATATATTTTTATTTAAAAAATACTTTTTAAAGGCAAACATTTTTTGATTTGCAATGTAGAAATCCTCATTCTGCTATGAGTCTTATTCATTGCTTAAGAATTTGAATAAGATCTACTTTGCAGACTATTTGTTTACCCAAAATAACAGATTCATTCATCTGAAATAAAAGTCCAATTCCAGCTATAAAAACTTGAAGAAAATTTTCCATTCTTGAATGTTTTCTCGAGTGAAGTCTTCCACTAAAGCCAAAAGTAAGACAGACTTCCTCCTCACTCCCCTTTAAAAGTCAAAGTACAATGAATCCTCTTTCGATTCAGCGGGCATGAATAATCTGGCCATTTTCAATGGGTCTCTTCTTGATATAAATAGGAACAGTTCGTTAGATTCGCGGCGTACGCCCGATGGGATGTGGAAACTGAATCGGGAATTGAATCGGGTTGGGTTAGGCTAGAGAGTTTGAGGCAGCGAGAAGTAAAAAGTAAAGGGGTAAGAGGTTGAGGGGGTCGGGAAAAGCGGAAGCACTAACTATACGATAACGGAATGGCAGTAGTGTAACTAAGCAAGCAGTTGAAATGGGCGACAGGGGCCTCTCATTTCGGTGACGAAGAGGATCTGATTAAGAAGGGTGTGTGCCATGATAGGTAAACAATGCTAATGATAAGAGATGTCGAGATCACTAAATGGAGTACCATAGTGAACCGAGTGAACTAGATTCATCACTGACACGATGCATCTATAACTTCTCATTTAATAGACTCTGTAGTTAACAGTGCCCTCAATAATCGCAGGGCGTTGATTTTGAATTTGATTTGCTTTATTAGCGCAATCGACCTCGTTATCTCTGAACAAATTTCTGAAATTTCGTTAGGTTCTGATTCTGCGTAAACTTGATTATGGAATTGATTTCGTTGAAGATAAGATCTTTAATACGTTTCTGAAGTTTAAATGTGGAAAAAAAGCTTACTTAAAAAATATATGCAAAGTAAAGTAATAAAAAAAGTAATGAATATGTTTTTTTCAAGGGAGAAGCTATAGTCTAGTAATATCTTGAGTAGAAAATATCAAGAGATTAAAAGAAACCAACTCATAAAAAGAATCTTAACGGATTCATTTGGCTAGTGTTTTTAATTACTTCCAACGCGTTGTTGGTTCTGCGTAGATAAAACGGCGTATGACCTGGAGATGCAAATTTTAGTGGCATTTGCATAAAGATCGTATTAATCATTACGCGGAAGCTTTGAAAGCTTCAGAGAGTCGAGTTATTTTTTAAAAATAAATTTATGTACATTTTCCCTAATGAACATGAACCTTGCTACCGTTATTTATAAAGTGTAACTCTTGTTACAAATCGCTCTTGTTTTTCTCGTTAGCATACATGATTAAGTGTAATCTACCTCCAAAGTTTAATTTATGCAATGTTGATTTCACACTTAAAATCCTAGTGCTGCACTGAGAAACTCTATTTTAGAAAAATTACTAATATCGATAGCAAGTAGGGGAAAAATCCCAAAATTCAGACATTTTAATACAGAAAATAATCAATACTAAATTTTACAATTTAAATAGTAATTTTTCCTATTTAAATAGTAGAATTTATTATTTTCTGTATTAAAATGTCTCAATTTTGGGATTTTGCCCCTACTTCCTATCGATATTAGTAATTTTTCTAACACAGAGTTTCTCAATATGGGAATATGAGGACAGCAAATGAACATATTTGGCTTGATTAGTAAATTAATTACTGCTATCTTTTGCATTACAGATTATGTCTCATGTCGTATTAAAAATAGGTACAGAATATGACAGTATTAGGTAATATGTACGACCAAAAGAGAAATTTAATGAGCTAGACAAATTTGCGTGCATCTAAAGTTTGTTCATCTTCTAATTTCAATTTTAACAAAGCGAAATTTACTTTTGGCGTATATATTCTCAGATTCTGATTCCCAGAAGACATTAAGATTTTGCAAAAGCAGACTGACAGTTTGGTGGTAGTTTTATGTCGGTAAGCAAGCAATACCACGAAAGCACTTTAGCTGAGCCACAAAGCACATATGTATAAGTACCTTGGTGTGCATATACTGCGTCTTTACCGATTACGTGGGGTTTCTATATCGCATGTAGGAAACCGATAGCCGTAAGTTCACTGTGAACAGGGTCACAGGACAATCGATACACAATGTTATGTTATCTCAGAGATATATATATATATATACAAGAATGAACGCGCGCGCATTTATCTTCTTTTTAAATCTTATATAATTTATTATATTTTATTTCTCTAATCTCTTAAAATCTATGTTAAACTTCGTGAAAATCTCTAAAAATTCCAAGAAACCTTTGAAAACCTGTGAAATCGCTTAAAATTCGTGAACATCTCTTAAAATTTTCAGAAACTTCTTGAGATTCTTTTAAATTCAACAATAACAATTCAAATGTCTTTTATATCCTTTAAAATCTATTAAAAATATTAGAAACATCTTCAAATTCCATGAAATCCTTAAAAATATTACGAAATCCTAGAAACGATTTTAAATTCCATGACAAACTTTAAAATCTCTTAAAATTCCCAGAAAAATTCTTGAAATTTGACGATAACATTTAAAATATCTTTATATCTTTTATATCC
>UCOH01010011.1:0-32764 GCA_900474275.1 Synergus japonicus
TATATATATATATATATATATATATACAATATACATATATATATGTATACAATATACATAATATATATATATATATATAACAATATACACATATTATCTGTACATACTATTACGTAAAATAGGTGTTCATTTTGAGGGATTTGAGTTAAATCTTTTAAATACGTTCCTACACTTTCAATTTTCCTTTTCAGCAAAACCAAACATCCAATTATTCTTCTCCACTTTCAACAAGTCTGTCTAGGCAATCAGAAGACTTTGACTGGAAAAAGTAACTGTAATCAAATAAATTTTAAATAAGTTATTTAACAAAGACACAATTATATTTTTTTTAAATTCGAGCTATATGTATTAGTTGCAAAGCGAAAAATTAAACAAGTATTAATTAATAAGCGTAATTTGATTATGCAGCTAGTTTAAAAGAGTTAATTAATTAGAATCAAAATGTTAATAAAGCAAAGCGAAGCAACAAACCTCATGTTAATAAAAAGCAACTTTAACGTCTCGCCAACCGTTTATTAGTTAGGTCTCTCCTTCCAACGTGGAGAATCATTTTGCCTGCTTTGGCTGCTTTGAAAGTTTGTAGTGCTTTCGCGTGAGTTAATCCTTCCATCGTAATCCCATTAATTGCCCGAATTTCATCTCCAACACGTAGAGTTCCTTCTTCCGCGGCTTGACCCCCAGGCATAATATCCTTGACAAAAATTCCCATTCTTCCTTTATTACTATCGGACCCTCCAACAATCGTGAATCCGAGCTTCTTCGTTGATCCCTTTTCCAAAGAAATTGTTATCAAATCCATCGGTAGACTCGTAGCTCTTCTCGAATAAGGTGTTGCATTCGAATTCCTTTTTTTAACCACATGAAACTTCTTCATCCCAGTTATTTTGCGGCTTTGATCTTCTGCAAGATCTTGGTCTATTTTGTCTATTTGATCCATTGCACCAAGAGAAACACTTTTTCCGTCTTTCGTGATAGCCCCAACAATTTCACAAGACATTTCATCATCTTCATTATCAACAATTTTTTGACTTGTATTTTCTTTCCCGGGTAAACCATCTTCTTTAGGAAAGTTTTCATCCTTGAGAGAACCAATCTCTCTGGTATTGCACAAATTATTATGGAAAACATTTGAAACATTATCAACCGCCGATGCAAGATCTTCTTGTTTTTTATTTTCTCTAAACGATTTCCGAGACCAAATTTCTAAATCACTTTTGGCTCTTGTGATGATATTCTCTCCCCAGGTGTCTCCAAGTTCACCTCCAAAAGCGAGGGTTGGCTCCCTTGCAATCTGAAGTTCGACAGCCCCGAAGCAACTTTTTAAGGCGTTTCTTGCCTCTACTTCGGACATCCCTCGGATTCTCCGACCACAGACCCTTACAATTTCATCTCCAATTCTGAACTGATTTGATTTCTTCGCGTCTCCGTTGGGATCCATTCTCGAAATGATATAAAAAGGCCTCACGGCCTCTCTCTTTTCTACAAAGATTCCCAAGTTTCCTTGGCGTTCTACAATCAGCTTCATTGTTTTCAATTCTCGTCTGACGAGTGTTTTGGTTGTGGAAGTTAGAGGTGCCATCTTCGGAGGTGAATTTAAAGGAACTGGTTTCTTCACTTTCCGCCTTGGCAGTATGTTTTCCGGAACTTCGGGCTCCATGTCAGATCTTGATCGCTTTGGAGTGAAATATGGAATCGGATTCACTACAACAGGCGTGGCAAATTTAAAAGACGGTGGTGTGTCTCTGCAAGGCGATGATGCATTTTCTAACAGATTCATACCGCAGACACTCTTCCGACATTTAGGAGTCTTCTGCTCCGAGTTTAATTCCCGAAGCTTCGATACTCGATTCAAGATCTTTAAATCCAAGACCTTCTTTTGTGGCAAGAACTTCGACTTTTGCAAGTTATCGGCATCAGGAATCTGACAGCTAGATTTAGAAAAGGAAAAATCGGTACTGTTCGTAAAGGTTCTGTCGTTGTCACCATCAGAATCATCATCAGAAATAACCGAAGTCAATCTTGAGGTCACAGATGTGTTTAAGGTATCATCAACATCAAAAGAAACATCACCAGCTATAAGTGTCGTATCATTGTCCTTGGCTAGAGGGGACTCTGAAGATTTTGACGGTTCTGTTGATTCTGAAGTTTCAGGTTCTGAAGATTCTGAAGATCCCGACGATTGTTTTCTGGGCGAAATGATATTAGTTATAGACAAATCAACACCTTGATAATCTTCGGAGGTTATTGAAAATTTTCGTCGACTTAATATCTGCTGAACAGATTTACTACTATCGGGCGAATCAGCTCCAGCCCTCGTGCTATCAGAATCGTAGCCACTCTCATCGCAACCAATTTTCAAATTGTTCATCAAATCTTCCACTCCGCACATTAAAATCATCTTGGATCGTTCGGATCTGCAAAACAGGGAAAGAATTTTGATGAGATTTTGAAAACTGTTAGGTAACCATAGAAATATCATTATTTTTTTTTATTCTAGAAAGAACATGCATTTCAGTCAACTTCATAGGGATGAAGTGAGTTTTGTTTGAAATAAAAAAAAAAGCCGGAGCGGATCCAGAAACAACTCTTGGGGGGGAATTAATTTTCACCTAAAATTTAGAAATAATGTTGATTGGAATAGTTTTCAATGTCCTCCTCCCTCTGGATCAACCACTGAAAAAATTAAAGTGTAATAAATCCTACTCACTTGTCGTTATTGTTAGATATGTTTTCGTTTGCATTAAAGTCGCAAGTGTTATCCTGAACATTGGAAATCCTCTTGAAATTGCTATTTGGCATCGAAACCTTTTGTAGATCAATCGATGTAGTACTGACAGATCGCTGAGAATTCAGAAACCTCCTCGTAATTTCCATCTCCAATTTGTCTAGTTCAGGAACTCGATTTTGAAGATCTTGGATGCTACGACTCAAAGTCTCCTTTTTTCTTCGGAGTGTGTCAAGGTTGTTTTCCGAGTTAGGTGTCCTGTGCACATTTTTTAAGATTCCCTCGCTATAAGATTTGTCCATCTTGTAGTAATTGTAGTCCTCTTCTTCAATCGTGACACTTTTCGCTTTTGAATCAGTGATGTTGTTCTTCTCTGAACCTCTGAGAAAATTTCTCAGGGATTCAACTCTGGAAATTCTCTTTGGCTTGGGATGGTCGGGTGAAGTAGAAGGAGAGAGTCCCTGTAGGAAGAAAAGCAAATAATTTGTAGAGTTGTTCGATGATCACGAATTAATTTGATAAATCGACAAAATTTCCGAGTTTTAAGCTTTACCTTCTCATCCGAAACATCACCACAGCTTTTTCTGTTCGGACTCCATCTGCGTCTTCTTCCTGAGACTGAAAGTAGCTCAGAGCTTTCGGATCTTTTTAGTTGGTCGAATCTCCTACCAAATTTTCTTCCCCAAGTCGAAATCCCTGCAAGAGATAAGTTTGAAGTTAGTATTTTATTTTAAAAGAATTTCTCTTCTTCCTTCCTGCTATAGTAGTTACCCAACTCTGGGTTATTAAATTCTAATCTATAATATCAGATTAGCTGCACATTAAAGGAAAATTCCTCAGAATAAAACTCGAGGTTATTACGAGAAAGCGTAGTCTGATGCATGAAATGCAAGAGATCCACGATAATAGATTATAAGATTACGAATCGAATTAGAAGGCAGCATTTATCATGAGAAATTAATTACCTTTACGAGCGGAGAACGAGGATGTCGAGCCAGATGGTGGAGGAGGCATTGACTCTTCTGGTGATGATATTGATGATCCCGCATCATCACCGACGGTTTTTGTCTCCTCAGTTGAAGCATCTGGAGAAATCGACGTCGCCGACACCAATTCCGGGCTTGGATCCTCGGACCGCCTCTTGAATAGTCGCATTCTGGCTGCAAATGACAATTATATAAGCCAACAATTACATATCATTGTTTTAATCGAGGTTTTAATGCAAGTCTCTTACTCCATCTCTGAATTGTCACCAAATTCCGAGAGTAACATCAACTCCCTACTGAAAACTTTCTAAAGGTGATCTTGCGATTGATGTCCAACGAGTGGATTATAAAAACTCTAAAATACTAAAACGGTAGACTGAATAGGCGCACTAAAATCAGCTTTTTACAATAAACTGATATAAAATCACCCAGCACACTAAAACTCTTTTCACCTCGACTTTATTAGAAAGTGTTGTTGTAAACATTTCACGAGTTTCTGAATTTTCCGTTCTACTTTCCCCTAATAATTCAAGTTCACTATCAGCAAGATTGAAGAAGAAAGTGACCATTGATTTGGGATCACTGACTACTGTTTCAAAAAGCGAACAAGAAAAATGTCGTTCACCTTAGGATCTTGCTCTTAGGAAAAGCGAGTCTTGCATGTCACGCGAGTTTAAAATGGAAACAAGAAGGAGTGAAATTACAAAACCAACCACCGGATTAATTAAGCTACACGATAGCCAATAGTCTCTCGTTGAAAGAGGTAGGCTAAGCGAACTGGCTCCGAAGGCCGTTCGATGTCTAACTTTTTGCATAGTCGAAGAAGGAAGTCTTACGATAGCAGATAGCTGTACAGATTTACCCTCCGGGTAAACCGATCGTTGAGCTCAATATATCCCGAGGCCAGAACCCACTAATACTAATACAAATACAGAATAGTGATAGAAATACGAGTAGGAATAGGAATGGGAATACCAATACCAATACGAGTGCCATTACTAATATTAATACCATCGCAAACCTCGGCGAATGTGGTTTCGTGATAGTAGGTCGTAAGTAGGAGAGGCTCCTCTGTCTAAGGTGGACAGGGACTGTAGGATGGCTTGGTAAACTGCAGGAATGCTTATCCCTAGCTATTCACGAAGTAGCTCTGCCAGTCTGCTACCAACGCAAAACTCTTCTTTGTCGGGATCGCGAATCCTCCCAGCAGTTACATCTGCAGGGTAAAGGATATGGCAGAAGTCATAAATCTGTCGGATTCCTTCCTAAACCTTTTTATGACATTTAACGATGGGAAATTGCACTCCTGAAGTGATTCCCATCGAAATGAAATCCAAATTTTGATGCTGGAAGAAGTTTGCAACAACCAGGATCAAATTCACAATACAAGGTGGCCACAAGATTCAATTTTTCAATTTCTCAAATGTTTCTCTAAGTTTTTCATGAGTTTCAGACAAATTTACCTAAGAGAAAAGTATTACAAATCGCAAACAAATTTTTGTTAATAGTATTATTTCTGGAAACATCTAAACATTCCAAGAAATCCCTACAAATTTGTTATTTTAATATTCCATGAGAAACATTCAAATCCCTTAAAATCACTTTAAAATTATTACAAGCTTTTTAAATCCTTTATAATTCTACGAAAAACTTTTAAATCCCTTAAGGATTATGAAGCGCAGGTTTGTTGACTCTTACTTACCATAAATATTTATTATTATGAATGTATAATTGGTATAACTAATTTGCTTTTATGGTAAAGTATAACATGCCCTTAAAAAATGTAGAAATCTCTTTAAATTTTTTAAAACTTCTTAAAATTCCACAAAACCTTTTAAAAATCATTAAAATCTCGTGAAATAATTTAAAATACTATGAGGAATATTAAAATTTCTTCAAATTTTTTGGATTCTCTAAACTGTCTTAAAAATCTCTTAAAATTTCATCAAGTCCTTTAAAATTCCACTAAATTTTTTAAACATTATACATATCTCTTCTAATCCCTTTAAATTCCTATACAAATTTCTTTAAATTCTTCGAGATTATTGAAAATCTTTTGAAATTATTAGAAACTCATAGAATTTCAAAGAATTCTTGGAAAGTTTCTAAAATCTGTTAAATAAATTATAAAAGCTATATATGTGTTACGAAAAAAATAAAATAGTTAGTATAAATGTCAATTTCTATTTTCCTGCAATAAAATATTGAGAGTTTCCCAAAAAAAAAATATTGATACTGATTGGAAGGGGATCAACTTTTTTAATGTTAATCGGTGCGTTGAAATAAGTTCAGAATATAAAAAATGATACGTATTGAAAAGAATTGGGGCAACTTAAAAGGTGCTGGTGTCAAATTCGTGTCTATGCTTCACAGACGATAAAAATTGTCAGTGAATTATTCACAATTGATTTAGTTATTTTTGTTAACGCCTCATTATATCTATGAACAGGATGAAAAAACTTTTACATAAGATGTAGAACATAAAGTGTGTGATATAATGATCCAATGCGTCATTATGTCGCAAAGTGGGATTCTCGGGGTGTCTTAGTTTTTTCAATTCAACTCGTTTCAATACTTTCTTTTTTGCTGGATTTATAACTTACGGGGAAGAAGAAGGTTGAAGGAGTGTCCTCGCGAATCAGGTTTTTGAAGGTGCGGATTGGGAGATCGGCTTCCTGAATCCTAATGAGGCACTTTTCAATCTGTCTCATAAATTCAAATCTACTTGAATTTGCATATAGTAGAAGCTGAAGTATTGCTTGACCTTAAACTTTTTCACTAATTTCAAAAAAATGAAATTCTGTTCCTAGAGCTGAAAATTTCCACGTGGAAATTCTTCTTCAGTAGAATAGATATTGCAATAATTTTATAGAGCACAGATATCTACAATTATCTAGATAAACCACATATTGGACTAGCTAATGTTTTCGAACCTAATTACTAATTTTGAGTTCTATATTTAAACTATCGCAACCTGTATTTCTTGCTAAAAATCATAATTAGTATAATATCAATTAGTAAAGATGATTTTCCAAGAGTGCCACCCGTTACGTGACCAACAAGACATCCAGAACTCGCCTGAGAGAACAGGGTGTGGAGACAAGGAAAAAGTCTCATATCGTGCCCACGTGTGTTTTGTTCGGACCGTATAAGTGCACATCACTTATACAACCACAGTCGCAAAGTGCCGGGCATTTTTCCGGGCATACTTGCACGGTCATGCGCGTGAAAATCGCACCGCGATCTCAAATCGTACCAGATCCCAGTGGCTGATTAGTAACATGGCATATATGAAGTCTAGGAATGAAAACTAACTGCTTCCATCAAGGAATCCAATCTAGATTATAGAAAAAAACTCTGATAGCAACGGGGATGCCTTAGATTTGGTCTCGTGGCGAAACTATCGCTTCTTCAATCAGAAAAATCTATCTCGATTCAGAAGATACAAGGCTCGCGAGAAATTTGCTCTTGTTGGAAATTCCAAGCTTGACACATAAATGATAAAATGATTCTATCTTAAAAAAGTAGTGTCACGAAATGTCTCGAAAATCTCGCATACATTGTTGTTGCAAACTTGATTGACTTTTAAATGACTTGAAATTGTATCAAGGATGTTAATTAATGTTAATTTGCTGATCTCTTAAAATTTTACAAAAAACTTCAAAATCCTTCAACATTTGTTGAAATCTCTTAAAATATTCTTATAGAAACCTCTTGAAACTCGTTAAAATTGGTGAAAATAACTAACAATTCTTAGAAATCCGCAAAAACTTCCATGAAATTCTAAAAAATTCTACAACATTTTTTAATAATCAGAAAAATATTTTGAAATTCCTTAAAATTATTTTTAAATCTTACAAAATACCATGAAAACCTTTAAAATTTCTAATAAAACTTATCAAAAACTCTTAAATTCTTTTAAAATGCTTTAAAATCCCCTTAAGATTTCACGAAGTTCTTAAAAATCCTCAAAATCTTTTACAAGTCAGGAAAACCTCTTGAAATCCCTAAAAATTTGACAATAACTTTTAAAATTCTTTTAAATTCTACGAAATCTTTTGAAATCGTTTGAAATCCCTGAATAAAATTACCCGACAAATGTTAAAATCCTCCAAATTTTACAACATTCAAAATCAATTAAATTCCTTTAAAATTGCACTAAATATTCTGAAATTCCTTAAAACTCTACAAAATGCTTTTGAATTCAGTGAAAATTACTTAAAAATCATCAAAATCTCTTGAAATTCATGAAAATCGCTAAAAATTCCTAGAAATAACTTTTTTCGCCAAATTCCATGAAATCCTTAACAATTTTACAAAGTTTTAAAAAAATTTCACAAATCTCTTAAAGTTACTTAAAATTATTAGAAATCTCATAAAATCCCTCGCAATTCTTACAAATCTTTTTAAATATCTTAAAATTCCTTCCAATTCCAGAATAACATGTAAAATTCCTTAAAAACTCATAAAACTCTTACAAATCTTTTGAAATTCCTCAAATTTCACGAAAACTTTAAAAATCGCTCAAACTTTTTGAAATCTTTTTAAATTCTTAGAAACCTCTTAAAATTTCCCCAAATTTCAAAAAATTTAGAATAAAATTGTACGAAATATCCTAAAATTCCATAAAATCCCTCGCAATTCTTAAAAATCTTTTTAAATATCTTAAAATTCCTTAAAAACTCATAAAACTCTTACAAATCTTTTGAAATTCCTCAAATTTCACGAAAACTTTAAAAATCGCTCAAACTTTTTGAAATCTTTTTAAATTCTTAGAAACCTCTTAAAATTTCCCCAAATTTCAAAAAATTTAGAATAAAATTGCACGAAATATCCTAAAATTCCTTAAAATTCTATTAAATCTTTTTAAAATCCTCAAATTCTTTGAATTTCGTAAAAACTACTTAAAAATAGCTAAACTCCCTTAAAATGTCTACAAATCTCTTGAAATTCCTTTCTAAAAAAAGTGGTTTCTCTCTAAAAATTTCTCAAAAATCTGGCATACATTATAGTTATAATTCTGATTAGGCTTTGAATAACTTGAAGTTGTAAGAAGGAATACAAAATAATCGCGCGCTAAGTTTTTTTAAAAAAAGAAGAATTCCACAAATTCCGTATTTTAAAATCGCAATTTTTACAGTGCTCATGAATTATCTTATTTCCATTTATTTAAAAGTCTTGAGTTGCATCAGCGTCATGAAGCCCTTACCAAGATTAAATATAATTACAAATTTCCAAGAAAACAAAGGTCCCACAACAATTAGAACCTTCATT
Organism: Synergus japonicus; assembly: GCA_900474275.1. Classification (NCBI taxonomy): domain Eukaryota; kingdom Metazoa; phylum Arthropoda; class Insecta; order Hymenoptera; family Cynipidae; genus Synergus; species Synergus japonicus. The sequence goes on from UCOH01010011.1 coordinate 8,986, forward strand.
AGTTTATCCCAGTAATTAGGCGCTCGCTGAGGTAGAAGACAGTTAACCGACCGAAAACATCCGCTAATCAAATCAGCTCACTAAGTACGTAGAAAGCACCATAATCGCGAAAAAACTGGAGCAAGTCGAATACCCCGGTTTAGAGGCTCAGAGTCTCTATTCAGGAAGTTGAAGCAGATGCTAAAAATACAGTGGCTACCCCTATCTTATAGCTTTTAAAAATTCCGTGAGTGAACTCCTTTACACGCTCTCTTTCTCTCCCTGGATTTTAGCTTTCCTCGTCTCTTCTGAAAGCAGATGTCCATGATCCCGCGGGACTTCTTAGCTTCCGGCAGAAGTATTTTTGGCTTGATTGCGGTTTTTTTAGCGACGAACCGATTATCTGTGATCTGGAATCTTTTGAGCCTTTTGGCCATCGACTCTGTAACACGCACAGGTTGCTTACTCACTGTTCACTCCTATATACGTAACGGTCCAAGATCATAGGTGATGGGAGATGCATTACAGTTACTCTTGGGACTTTTGAGCCGCCTTTAACTGCGATAACCGAGAGCCTGTTCACACGTGACTAACTTTGACACAAAAACGATTAAAGTGACGCTTCACTGATTAATGAGCTTTTTCTACACAAGATCAATCAAAATCAAACATTATTTGTTGACTCGGAAGTTGCAACGGGAGCAATTATCTGGAACAGGAATGTTTACAAATATATAATGTGACGTTTGCAAATTTCGTCGTTGTAATTACTTCACACACCTGAAGCTTTTTAAATGCTCTCTGACCTAAATAGAGAAGAAATTTCCTTTCTTGAAACTGACGCCTTATATCATTTTCAAATTATCTTTCGATCATTAGCCGCAATACAAAAGATAATATTAGATTAGAGAATTACATTTTTTCTACTCTAATTCCATAAGTTCCATTACGGTATTGTGGTTTCTCCAATGTAAAAAAAAAGTGTTAATTGACGTGAAGAAAATAGCCATAATTAATCCAATTGCTCGCTATCTAGCACACGTTTGAACTTCGACTTTGTACCTACTACACTTTAATTTATAAATTGAAAACTATATTATAAATTCACCGTTTAAACCGGTTTTTCACCAGGTCGTTGATTTCAAATCTGATTACCACGATTCTAGTCTTTCAATCGAACACCATTGATTAGTTTAGTTTGCATTCTGTTTTAATTATTATGTGCCTACGACATTAGAATAAAATTCAAGAAACAGGTTTTAGTATAAATTTAGAATTGAAATCAACCAACTTTGCTTCATATATATTTTTCAATTCTTGATACATGTTTATGGATGACACTAACAATTAAAGTAATTTAAAAAATAAAACTCTCCATGCTTTATAATAAATATAATAAGTAATAATTATGAATAAATGTTTAAAAATGTCCTTCATAATTATAGTTCTCTGAAATATAAAATCTCCAGCCAGTCACCTTCTGTTTTGTGCGAATCTGTGTCAAGACACAACATTCGAGGACGATCCTGGCCACAGTTTTACTTTCTACAGGGTCTTGATAAATATAAAAAAAAGCACTCAAAAAAGAGAGACACGGGACTCAGCCACCAGCAGCGACCGAAATATCACGGCACGAATATCTTATACTCGTATTTCTGTATTACTCCGCGTACTATTAACTTCGCATGCACCGTTAAAACAGTACTTCGTTCGCTATAAATATGCATAATGCAAATCAGAAAAATTGAAGCGAAAAACAAACGTTTCTCCCAGGAAAAAAGGAAATTCACCTTTAACTGCTCATTAACGCGCTTTACGCCAGCAAACAGAAAGAAAAAAAGCAGTTATGCTTTTTCCCGAAGTTGTGTAATTAAAATGAATTCAAATTATATTTACAATGTTCAAAGAAATCAGGTTAGTAGTAGAAAACAAGAATTGAGTTTTTTAAATAAAAAAAATTCAGTCTTTGAAGTAAAAAGCTTACATCAGTCGAGAAGAATTTTCAGTAATCGTTATCAAGATAGCAAACAAAACAAGCAACATAAATTATCGATCCAATTACTTTTTGCACTCCAGGTATTCCATGACGAATGGAATAAAATTGCCCAATTCATCGTTACAACTGTTTATACTAGAATAACTGTTATTGCCCACTTGGGAAATATTGGAATTCCTCCTTTCCGATTTTGCATTCTAAGTCTAAGCCTAGAGCGATAATCTCCCATTTGAAGAAAAAGAGAAACACCTGTGTTCATGGAAAATATAAAGTAAACAGCTTACAATTAGAGGGTATTATTGTTGGATTATTTTCAATAGACTGATTAATGTCTATGCTGCACGGAGAAAAATGGATATTAAAAAGTAATATCTAGCTATTTAGATATAATATCTTGATATTAAAACTTAATATCCAGAGATTAAAATATTGGATGTTGGAATATTTGGATTATATATTTTAATATCAAGATATTATATCTAAATATCTAGATAGTCGTCCCATAGTTAAATAGCTAGATATTACTTTTTAATATCCATTTTTCTCCGTGTATTCTTATAATTATTTTAAATTTTCGATTTAGACTGCTAAACATTCATCTTCCGAGAAATTCGTATTGAAATTATCAGTACTCGCAAGCGACATAATTTATCAACAAGAGCGAAAACCAATAATTAGAATTAATCATGAAAAATAAAACAATTTAAACTTAATTTAAAATTAAATAATTTAAACTCGGTCAACTACTCAACTCTTATATATACCAGAAGTTTAGAACGTTCAAATGAACGAAATATTTTTCCCAAATTCTAAATTTTACCCAAAAATATTCTTCCAATTAAAAATAATAATATAGACATTACAAGTTTCTTTAATACAGAATTATTTCCAATGCAAATTAATCAATATTTTAAAATTGTTTCTATTTTAAAATACAATAAATACAAAAATTTGTTCATTTGAACGTTCAAAATTTTTCAGTCATGCTCTTATTGCTTTATATTTGAAATGCTATGCGAAAATGTGAATTTAAGAGACCTCGATTTAATTTGACTTTCGCAATTAATAATTCATCATCTTAGATATTTCTTAAATCTTTTTTTCCTAATGAGTGAAAAAGTTTAAGGTTCAAGACATGAGACTATATTGCCAGCTTCTAATGAACGCTTCCACGTAAAATAAGAACTGCTTCCAACATACCAGTTTTTGCTGAGATGAGTTACGACATCCATTAGCACATTGACCACACGTTAATAGTAAATATCCTTATTTTGAAAGTGTAATTACCCCGATATCCCCGTCGAATAGTTAGAGTTATTACCCAGAAGCCAGTGCCAATCAATTCTGTTTACTAACATATATATTCTACTTTAACATCAAATCACAAGGCTACATCAATTTTAGATTGTTCGATTCAGCAATAATTAAGTATTTTACTCTTCACTGTTTATAGCTCTCGATTTCCAAATTGCTACTATTAATAAAATTACCCATTCAGGAAAAAGCCTTTAATGTAATCAGCTCGGTAATCAGAATTAGATAGGGTTCAAGCCTCGATTTTAGTAAGCCTCAATTCCAGTTACTGTCAATTTTAATATTTTCAATCCTCTATTCTCTATTTATTGTAATATAAAATGGCTATAAATGTTATCGGCTTCCGGTGTTTAGTATTACATTGCGGTACATTTTAAAGTCGAACATATGAGGATTCTCCATAAGCGTGGGAGAATCGGATAATGTAAGATGGTATAAGACCTTCAATAGAGGCCATAGAACAATCGACATCTGGAGTTTGAAACCCTGACAGTGGAGTCCCGTACGCAAGTTCTCATAGTTCAAAAAAATAATGAGGAACAGAAAAATTGAAAATGGAATCAGATAAGATTATTCGGATTTTGGGTCAGGTGAGGGGGAGATTCTTTACAAATACCCTTTCACTGGGATTTGGATGATCTTCTGAACGTCTGGACTCCTGCAAGGATAACTATTTTCTCTTAACTACTTGGGGTATTTATTCAGTGACAGTCTTCTCCATAACTTCATTTTCCTTCAACCGCACTGAAAAAAAGTTTTGGTTCGGACAACAAAATAATTTTGTTGATATTTGTGCAACAAAATTTTTTGTTGGCTCAACCAAAATATTGTTGGGTCAAGAAAATTTATTTCAGCCAACAAAACATGTTTTGTTGCACAAAATATTTTTTTGAGTGCGCCACACTCAGACACTTGAAAATTGTTATTCTATTTTTAATTTAGATTTAATTTAGATTTAATTTAGATATTCAGATACTTAATACAATTGCAATATATTTACATAAAAAAGGTGACTCAAAACCAGTTTGTGGTTTTTTTTCGCATTGGTAAATCCATGTACTCTTGTTTCGTAATAACAATTCCCAGGTTTGAAGTTTTGCCCTAAAATGGTAACGGCTTTGCATTGGCAGAGTCCCTCCATACGATGTACGAAATCCGAATGAAATTTATGAGATGAGTCGAGAAGGGAACCTACATGGTGCACGTTCAAGGCTAATTTGTATGGTACCATCCACTAATAAATATCAAGAAACTGAATAAAATTCCCTCTAGCAAAAATCTGACTTGATGGAAATTCCAGGAGATTGAGTCTGCTTTGAATCGAATAACGAAAATAAGCACGACGGAGAAAAAGGTCTAAATAAAAATGAGTATAAGAGGATTTAATTTATGCAAGGCCAAAGGAGGTATTGCATGACAGGATCAGGCTTTTGTCCAATGACGTACATTTCAAGGGGATCTTATATATTCAGGTTCTTCCTTTTAGTTTTTCCTTTTTAGTTTCATCAAAATTCAAAATCCTTATTTTTCTCAATGAAATTCGACTGAACGTTTAGAGAATTTTTTCTTAATTATGATTTCTACACCTGCGTAACAAAGATCTTTTAAAAAATCAGATGAGGAGAGTACAATAAAAATATCTAGAAGAGAAAAATATCTATAAGAGAAAAAATCCCCATAGAAAAGAATAGATAAAAATACTATATATTATACATTATATAGTATATATAGCGTATAGAAAGGAGAAGAAAGGAGTGGGGCTGTGAAGGTAAAGGGGATTCTCCAGCGTATTTGAGTTCGTTGCCCGATTGCCCAGTCTGGTCGTACCACCTCTGATGGCTTTCTTCGGTTTCTTCTCTCTCCTTTTTTATTTTATTTTTTTTTTCGCAACCACCGAATACACATTTGTGTAGAGCAGAATCACGTCATGGATCGACAAATCTACAACGGTGTACGAGAGCTGCTGGATGCTGGAGCATCCTGGCTTTCTCTTATACATATACAGTATTACACTGAATCGCTCACCTCGCACAAGCTATAATATAATATTATAACCAGTACATTGCATGCTACATGGGATTATTTCAGCCATTGCAACACGAACGATCTTTTAACAACAATTAAGTTGGAAGTCTTGCTTGAAACATTACGCGATCAATGACTCTTATTCTACAACATCTGACCATTGCGAAATATTTTTCCTTCCTATGCAAGATCATCGAAAGGAGAATTAATGTTGAATTATGTTATGATGAAAGTGGACATCTGTCCGGTTATCTGACATTATTCTTTAGAGAGAGAGAGAGAGAGAGAGTGAAGATAGTCATTTTCTTCCTTACTAATTGGAATTTTCAGTCGTCTGAGGTGGCAATAAAGTTTTATAAAAATCTTTGTTTCTGCTATAAAAATTGCAAATTATCCTTGGCATGTTCATGCACTCGGATTAAGAGAGTAACTTTATAGTGGCTATTTCAAGCCGGAAGAAATCTTTCACTGGAAAAGAAAGTGCTGAATATCATGTACTGATCGGCTATGAAATGAGTATAGTATTAACGACATTCTGAGGACAGTTTCACCACTATATATAAAAAAAATTGGAATACGAAAACTTGAAATAAGAGTAGGAAAATTCTGTAAAAAGTAGTACGGCGAAGAAATTAAATTTCAAATTAGTGGATTGAAAAATGTTTCTGCAGAGGAAAGCACATATTAATGATCGACATGTCAGTTCACTTTCCATAGTTAGAAAACGACATTTAAGAAAAATCTATAAACTTTTAACTACATCAGCAAGGCTGATTGAGGAATAAGTTATTCCTCAATCTACTTTTCTAAAGTGAACTTATTAACCTAATTATAGAAATATCAATGTTCGATAATTACCTAGCACTGAATAAGTCATTGGTTAATAGCTCAGAGTACCGCATAGAAATTATTTAATTTCACTCGTTTCTCCCATAGCTAGTGATTATGAATACGAGACAGAAATTGATCCAAGATCAATATATGTATACAATAAGAAAGTTTTTAATGAATTTATTATTTTCTAAACTGATGCTCTCCACTAAATTGATATAGTGTCTATATGAAATTTTAGTCTCTAGATTGTAGCTTTCTTCACATTTACAAAACTTTTAGACTTGTTTGCAATTCGTTTAGAGATAAAAATATTGTAAATATGAGAGTGAGAAATAACTATGGGAATGAACGTGTGGTTCCCCATCTGCAGTTTCTCGTATCATTATTTCTCGCAATCAAGCGTGTCATTTTCACGTGTCAAAATGACAAAGTGTGAGACAATAAAATTATCGATAATGATGTTTCCTTTTATGCTCTCAAAGCCCAATTTATCTAAACCGACAATGATTTGTTGATTATAGTTACAGTTAGAATAGGAAGCCTTTTTAAAAATATTATTATTCGTGAATCAACATTATTCAACCTTAAGTTTTATTTATTATCCCACACACAGAAAAAAAGTTTGTTTAAATCAAATAAACGTATTTTTTCTATGATTTTTTTTATTCAAAAAAATTTTCTTTTTCATTCATAGAAAAAATATCTTTTAATCAAATAAATTTTTGATTCAAAGATATTTTTTTCTTTGGCTCTGTAGCAAATATACGTTTATTTGATTTAAACAAACTTTTTTTCTGGGTGCATAACATGTAATAATCATTTGTATGATTATTATTAATCATATAATATTTGTTATTTGTTAATAAAAATTAAAAATTCAACATTTTTCAATTAATAACTGCTCTCTAAAACTGAATCAGTCAAATTCCACTGATATTCAGTGACTCTTTTCTCACGATTTTAATCAGTGAAAATTCACTGAAATTTTCAGTCATCTTCACTAAACTACTAAAAGTTTCGGTTACTTTTCACTGATTTCCAGTAGATTTTTCACTGATTAAAATCGTGAGAAAAGAGTCACTGCAAATCAGTGGAATTTGACTGGTAATCAGTTAAATTTCACTGAGTCAAGTTTAGAGTGTACACATTTAGCGATTAAAAAATGGATCTTGTGCTCCCTTTTGAAAAAAATGTTGAAAAATGACCTTTAATAAATTCTTATTAAAGGTCCCACCCTAAATAAAGAAAATGAGCCAAGACCGAAGCGTGCACCCATAGAAATAAATACTAAATGGCCTAGTCTCATTTTTACGGTTTACAAGGGTGTCACAGAGGTAGTAATCCCTTAACCTCAGGTCAAAACTTAACCCCTGATTGAACCCAAAACTGTATCGTAGTGATTGGTGTCTTTTGCCTTATAAGAAGATAAATTCTAATGGCAAATTGACCCAGAATGACACGCCATCAATGACTAGAATAGACAGAGAACATTTTCAGGTATAATTTTGTCTCGACTTGGAGAACAGCCGGTAATCGGGACTGAAGAATTATTTTCGCTGAAAGCAAAATTGCTGGTTAAACCCCTTGGCTGTCTCGAATTCACTTCTACTCCTCAATTTAAAAACACGTGGGAAAATTATTTTCGGTTTGGCGAAGCAATTTTTTACCTGTCAATTTTTCGTATAAACAGGGAAAACAACATGAAGAATGACAGAGTTCAAAATGCCAACTGAATTTCCTGTTATTTTTCAGGAAAAGTATCATTATTACCTCGCTGAAAATATTCTAGAATTTAAAGAATATACTTCGCGGGTAGAGCCAGTCGATCCACTAAAATACTGTAAAACCTTTCGAATTTTCATTTTGAGTTCGAAAATTTCACTCCTAAAGTGTCGTTAGATTGTTTGGAAGTGTCCCGTTGGAGTGCCAGGCAGACGATTTAACAAAGGACTCATTGCGGGCGATAAATAATATTTCCAAAGGATAATCCCGGATTCCTCAAACGGAGACTTGAATAGTATTTGCAAGTTCTGTCAGCATTTGAGAACACGGAGTCGAAGAGGACGGTAAGGACCTTCTCAAGTTCAGGTAGTGTTCTTGGCTAATAAAATTGTTCGACTGTCTGGTTCCTGTCAAGCAACTTATTATACTAACTCAAGAGCACATGATAAAAACGTGTATATTTTTCTCCAATGGGAATCAGCAAAAAAATAATTGTGGTTTCCCTAAGGAAGAGAAGGAATTTCATATTTAACAAAAAAAAAAAAGAGAAAATTCTAGTAGGGCAAATTATCAATTTAAAAATACAGTTAAAAGGCTAAAATTAATTTTCCTTTTGTGACATTTCACGTAAGAATTATCATAAAATGTAACGAACTTCTGTTATCTTTGATTAAAGACCGGAAACGAAATATCGCATAAGCACACGTCAACGAAAAGGAACTTTTAATCGAGTGATAAGCAGATAAAATAAAATAAGAAGAAATAATTTTATTATCGGGTTTTTTAAATTTCAATTTAAAGAAACACTTCCAAGTCACGTTTTGCTTTTTCTGCAAACTAACTCTACTTCGCTTTTAAATAATTTTTAGAAAAACTACTACAGCCTTGAGAATCTGTGGGAAAATGCAATATTTAATAGAACTCATTTTATCTTTTTGTGTTTGATGAAAATATAAACAAATTAGTGTCGGTAATTTTGATTATTATTATCAAGAATGTTTTCATATTGACTCATGTTATATCAGGGAAAAATTCGAAGGAAAATTAATTGACTGTAATTCATTTGAAAATGTTAAATGTAAATACGGTTTTCGTGATAAGAGTGATTGATTCGTATTTTTCAAAGCTGAAGGTCGATGAAGTCTGTATTATTTATTCGACTCTGATTAATCCATATTACTATCGTTCTGATTTTGTTTTTATAAAACTTAATAATGGCACGCGTATCAAACTTTCTAGACGAAAATAGCTGTGTTTTTCAGAATGAATAGACACTGCCTTAAATTAATGAAAAGAATAAATTTAGTGATAAGACTGATAAAATAGAATGCAAATGTGTTTTTTAATATATTGACAATTTCAAAGAAACAGCACGTGTGGCAAATATTCTAAAAAAATATTAATTTTTCTCTTTTAACAAAAATTCTCTTAAAACTGCTTTTAATTTTGTCCATGTTTATTTTTTCCTTTGATGAAAAGCGCGCGCTACTTAAACAAGTTTTCTGTATGTTTGCCTGAATTCTCATCAAACTCGATGAAAAGTAATCCACGAATTACTCCTAATTTGGAAAGAAATTACGAAAAAGGAATTGAGAAACTCACCTCCAAGAAAGGTTAGCTTTCAAACTCGAACATAGTCCGTGAAAACAGGAAATTTCCTTTGAGCACTTGACGAAAATAATTTAAGAAACAAATGAATATTCACTCAAAAAAAAATCGATTCCTCGCGGCGTTTTTGTTTAATGGAACACAATTTTTAAATTAATTTTTCCGTATTGTAACAGCAAATTTGACAGCAAATTTGACAACACAGACAGACCGCACGTTTACACACCGGCGCTTCTCTAGCGACTGACTGATGATTTTGTATTGAGGCGCTCTACTCAGTTTGCAGAGATGCACGTGGGTTAAGGGTGGGGGTAAAATACAGGGACGCTTCCTTTAATTTGAAAATTTTATTATACTTTTCCAATAAAAATTGCTCACTTCTAACACCTCTTTTTAAAAAAATATTAATTATACTATTCTTATTCCAAAAATAAATATTTTTTTTGAATCTATTAAATTCTACTGTTTAAAAATATTTGCAGTTAAAATTTAGATTAAAATTTAGATCAAATTTTGAAAAGTTTAGAAGCACAGCTTGGAATCAGATTTGAAACCACTAGAGGTTTGACAATTTTTAATTATAAACGTAGCAGAGTTAAAATATTTTTAAATATTAATTGTTCTTAGTTTTTTTAAATTTATAGTAAACAAGATATTTTTCTATACTATAGATTTTACATTTTGAGCGGTCCTGTAGGGGCGATACTTAGGTAGGGCGAAAATGACTGGACCCTATTTCAGATCTAGTATCAATATAGACATCTCGATGCCAGATTTGGATTCTTATTGTCCTCCAATTACAAGTCGAGTGAGTAATGAATAAATGACTTTCAGAGACAAATTGATCGTTGTCAATCGTAAAATAAGTCTGGTGACGCGACGCCCCTGTCGATAGTGAAAATCCGGGAAAATATCTTACCTTTTCCAAATGAAGACTGTTATCTGTTATACAAACTTTTAGTAAAAGTTTACAACTCTGTAAACAGGAGTTCAAAAGAATATAAACAATTAATTACACATTATAGAAATTCCCTAAGAATTAGTACTGCAATCTGCAAATAATTGTTAAAAAGTTTAGAAATCCTTAACGATTCCGATTGATAATGTTGATAATCTTTCTAGCTTGGCAAGTTTTTCATAATAGTGGAATGTCCATAAAAGTAAAATTACATGCGGTAATAAGCCATTGACTTTCACATCAGAACGACCTTTTAGATAAACATAGTAGGAGGATTTTTCCATCACAATCAAGCACCTCCTTTTCCTTGTTTCCTCATCCACACGGATTTTTTCATTTAATTATTCTTTTATAAACCTCTTTCAAAACGTAAAACTAAATATAAATCATTGAAATGTAATATTATATTGAATATATTGAAATGTCTTATATTGAGCAACTTTCGCCACTCATTCATTTTTTCATTCTCAAACGACAAGTTTACATTTCAAGCGATACAATGTATTGAGTGGGTGGTTACAGCTGAATACTTTCCTGATTCCTAAAATCTCGTAAATGTAGGTACATAACTACATACAGTCTAATATATTAATTTTATATTTACAACATATCAAACTCTCCGCGTGCATACTCATTATTATTCAGTAAAATTACGTCTCATAAACTCATAACAGATATAAAATTGACATGCTATACAAGCATGTGTTATGGGTATAAATTTGCAAGTATTAATGTTTATTGGGCATAATATATATTCCTAATTTAAGTATACAATTAAAATATACATTTCTTATCACTTTTGCACCTTTTTCAACTAATTAGATGAGTTTACATAACATTTATTGAAAGTTAAGGACCGATTCCACCAACTGTGATTAAATCTTAATCCTTGATTAATTTAAGTTAATCAACACTTTCGTACGCAAATCAAGGATTTAATCAAGGATTAAAATTTAATCACAGTTGGTGGAATCGGCCCTTAGATATTTAATTTTCAATTATTATTATATTTCAAATTCTTGCATTTAGATAATAATAAAGCATCATCTGCGTTGGAAGATATAAAAATTCTATACAAAAACGATCTCATTTACATAAACCCTTTCAATGATAATAAGTGGAATAAAAAAAAATCTGAAAAAATTATTTAACAAATGAATGAGACTTTCTCGTTTATCGTGAAATATCGCTCGAATCTCTATTAAAAATATTTGTCTACTCTAATAAACTACGTAAGATGAGTTTCAAAATTTTCTTCCATAAAAGCAAAGTTAATTGCAAGGCCTAATTAATTCATGACCGATTGGTAAAAATGCAAGTCTTCTCACAATTTATGGCGATTAAACGCCCACGTGTTGATTATATTTTCTTTTTACAGACTAGAGGGTTCATTTGCGAGCATCTTCTTTTGGAAAAAATATATAATATTCGAGGAGACCGAGAGCTATCATCTGAACTGAACTTCTAAAAGAAGCTGGAAGAGCATATAGCCATATAGCGTATGCGAAGGATCAGGTGGAACAGGTTCTAGATTCATTCACATCTTGTCGAGACCTTGAGCTCTGCAAAAAGCATCCTGTGAAGTTTCTACCATAGATTCACTGTGATTCTGCCCCGAAGATACAACCCTCTCATAAATATATCAACGGGGTATAATGGCATATAATGTCTATTATAATTCTAAGCTGTGTGAAAAACGTCCACTTTTCAAAGACAATAGCTGTAGTAGAATATGCGTAATTACAGCTCTTGAGAATAAGTGTGCAATTATTCAAGAAATAAATGATTCGGCTAGTGGTCGAGAATACACGTGTTTTGATAGGGGTTCCTATATCTTCTATCTTTCTACATAAGCTTTCTATTTTTCTCTAAGTAAATTTATTGCCATTTAGAATCGTTGAAAATTGATCAACACAACTCGGCTTAAGAATATATATTACATCAATTTTATCTAATGAAAGTGCATGCTATCATGTAATGTATTATTTGGTAAGCAGGATAAGGTTCTCTAATTCAAGTATTATTCACTTCAACATTTGTAGAAAGTACGCAAGTACATTTGTTAAGGACGTCAAAAACTTTCGTGTAATTTAATTCATCATACTTGACCACTTGCGAGAGAGGCGTGGGCCAGAGTTTGTTAAGCGCCGATATTCAACCCGGCCCACGTATCCCACGTTGAAACATTTTAGATCACTGCCTCCAGATAATACACAGCATACGTTATGAGTCAAGTACTGCAAACATTTAAAACTCCCTTAAATCTGCAAGTTACAATTTCTTGAATCTTTCATTTTTAGAAGCAGAATTAGAGGCCAATTTATCAAGTTTTCAATAATAAGGAGCATCTGACAAAGTCATCAGTTATTCTAAATAAAAATGAACCATCCTTGAAGACTGAAAACAAAAATTCTTCAGCATCATAAGACATGTAAAATTTCTCTTCATGAATTCCAGCTGAATCTCGGTATTCACTTGGCGTGTAATTTTCCATTTAAGGAAAGTTAGTCGAAGGTGGAGCCGGTGGAGGCGACAAAACATGCTAATTTTCCTGCACCAGGTTGCTGGATTGGCGCCCTTTAATATATGTAAAGCGGCCCATGCCACCCTTGGGTATAAAATGAACAACTAATGTCGACGACACACAAATTTATTTTAATTTATGCGCAGCGATGGTGCTCGATTTACGTCAGGTAAAGCGATAATAAGCTCCCTATTTGAGACTAACCAGTTGACCACTGTCCTCCTTATATGCTGATCTCGTCACCTCAGAGTGGAAACTGAGGAAAAAAAAAAGAGTGGAGGCGAAAACGATTTCATGAAACTTTCAGAAGGATTAACGGCTGCAGTAACCACCAAGTTGCAAAGGAAAGGGAAAAAAAAAAAGGAAAAGGAAACGAATCTTGAAAATAAGTGGGCAGCGAAAATCTCTAATACCTGGGATGAGCTCCAAGGCTTCGAGAAATTACATAAAAGTCCGCCTAGTACGTAAGTACCAGATTATCCCTTGATCTAGCATTCCAAAATTTCCGCCTTCTGTCAATCTTACCACATATCGACCTTGAAATGAAGAAATCGATTGTGACATTTGCTTTTGTATTGAGGAACTCCTTTTAATTACCTTGATTACCTGCTGAAAAATAGTTCTCTATCATTTTAAGGATTAAATATAATATTAAATTAAATATTAGGATTATAAGCAACTTGGGGGGGACGTTAATGAAATACATCAATTAGGCTAAGTAAACTCGCGGGAGGTATTTAGCTGTTCCCTGGCGACAGACCTGCGAGCCACACTGTAAATACTAATTAACAGGTTGAAAGAAGGGAAACGTTCACTGTGCAACGGACCCCTAATGGACAGGTGAGGGGCCTTCAAAAACCACGTTAACATGTATTCCTTCACCCCATTATACTCCTCTAACTCGCATGCTCGATAGCAATATTACCTTCGCATTTCAGCTGCGAGGAAACTCAAATTAATTGTCACGTACAATAGGTCCGTCAACTGACGCAAAACAGCATCTGCACGCACCCCCCCAATTTATGGTCTATACGGTCTATACACAATTCTCCGGAAACCATGAATAAGGAAAATGTCGCAAAAAATAATTACCCTCCCTACGGGGGGTGCATTTTTGCAGATATAACTTGAAACGATAATATGTGGGGCTAAAATCACCCCAAATCAACGCAAAATCTGAACTGATAAAAATGTTCACCGAAGAGCAGCTGACAGTTTTTTCGGTTTCTTTCTAAATATTAATATGAGATTTATATTAAGGGAAAATGATAAACTATGACATCATCTTTACCGATTTTATCATATATTTTTTTCTTCGGCTTCTTATTTTTAAAGTAAAGAAATTATCTAGATATCCATTAAATCACAGAAAATATATCAGTGCATGTCGGTTTTCTCGATAAAGTTTGTATTTTGTTTAAACAGTGCAATTTTCATTAATTTTATTTGTAATATAAATGGGAAAAATTGGACTTCAGATTATTTCTTTTTCTATTTTTTTTAGTTCATCATGTTCAAAAAATAAAACCTAAAACCATTTTTTTTATTTACTAATTTAGGGTTTAAAAAAATTGAAAACCTCCTCAATCATCAATTATTTTACAAAAAAAAAAAAAGAACAAAAGATATATTTTTGAAAATGAAAAACTCCCCAAGTTTGATCAAAGAATCAAACTTTTTTGCGAAATTTTTTCTAATATTTAATTTCTAATTTTGCGAGATATCTTGTTTAAGTTAAAAATAAGAAGCCGAAGAAAATATCTATGTTACAGTCAGTAAATTTTCCCTTAAGGGCATGTGATATTTTACTATAAGAGCAAATTAGTTATACCAATTATACATTCATAATAATAAATATTTTTAGTAAATAAGAGTTAATAAACCTTCGCCTCATATAGATGAAGGTTTATTGACTCTTTTTAGCTAAAAATATTTATTATTATGAATGTATAATTGGTATAACTAATTTGCTTTTATGGTAAAGTATTACATGCCCTTAAATTGTTTATCAATTAGTATTTTTCATAAGCTTTTTATAACTAATTTTCTGATATAAAAATCTTATTTGAACCTGTTTCTTTTCTCACGATAAATTTACGGATTCGTGAATTAAAAAATAACGCCCACAATTGTCAACATCGGACAAAGATTTCATCTTCTAATTTATTTTCACGATTTTATAATTTAAATATTTGTCGAAGAAATGAAGATAATTTTTTTTTCGTTGAAGGCTCGTAGGCAGGCACAATTAGTCGAAGGATTAAAGTCAAAGATCTATCCAATAATAATTTATTCCTCAAGGCAATTATCATTAATAGACGTCCGAAAAGGCAGTTTCAGTTGGAATCAGTGCTTTCAGTAATTGATTTAGGGCTTTATTCTCAGGCCTACAAGAATCAATTGGGGGAGAAAAAGATTACTCTTGTCACTGAGAATTTAGTAAATGTTTCCTGTGCCACAATTGTGTCTTACTGTCCAATTCAGCAGATTGTATAATATAATATTACGTTTCGTAAGGTTGCCTGGTGGTTTAATCGATCGAACCAAAATGGGTGAAGCGTACCCTCTGGTTCGTTCCTGAATTAAATAGGCGTGTAAACTGTAAATGTATATAATAGATCAATCTGACCGCCGATTCGCATTTGCTTGATTCTCGTTTAGAAAATTGGCTTGGCCATTTACATTCAAAGGTAATCGTATCAATCAATCAATACACATGCGAAAAAATTGATTTTGTGTATTAAAAATATTCATAAAGTTGAGTAACGTGATGTTATTATATGTATTATGTATTCAGTTATTCCATAGAGAGTTAGATAAATTTCAACTTTATTTTTTATAAAATTTTGTCAAGGTAACTGTAAACTCGTTAGATAGAAATTAAAATTGAGAGAATTCATTTCAAACAATTAGAAAAATAATAATGAATGAATATGGATTTCCTGTTCGAGTTTTTTAAATTTGGCAAAACGTCATAAACTTATCTGAAATAGGATTTATAAAATAATACAGTTAAGATACCGACTTAAGATAACAAAATACAAACTAAACCAATTAACTTTTAATCACGGAATGCAAGAGAAAAGCACACTGTGCTATCTCTTTTCTTATTTATTTATTTATGTTTTTTTTGTTTATGTGCCGCGCATTCTTGCTTTTACTTATTTACTGTACGAATGCGTGATAGATAAGAACAAATCTTTCAAAGTGAGATAATTCCTATATCCACTCAATTTATTGCAGATTTAGACTAAGCAATTTTTCTTTTTATAATAGGTTTAAAAGAAAAATCAATGCTAAAGACCTGTTTCAACTAAGTGAATTGTACTGATATTTTTAAATGAAGTAAATTACACAGAAAAAAAAGTCTTAAAATCAAGCCAAAAAGTCTAGTTTCTGTTACAATTTAAGTCAGTTTTTGGACTTAAAATTAGTTTTAAGCCTAAAAACTGACTTATAATAAGCCAGACAAATAAGAGTCACAAATTCTCAATTGTCAAAAATTATTACTAGGACTAATTTAATTGTTTTACAACTCGCAGGCAAATACGTTAGAAGCACGCTTTTAGAGGTCTGTAAATAAAGCTAATCTGGGAAAATATGTTCAATCATTAGTTTCACTGCAATTCCCAAATCTTGATGTAGATGAGACAAGTGCCTAATAAGGTTTGTGCTTTATCTCGTCTAGACTGGGAAAACTCCCAAAAAAGGGCACTAAATATACAAGAAAACGGGAAACTTTCCCAGTTTACATTCGCTTTATAATACACGCGAGATTTTTAAAGGTCTCTTTATAAATTTTAGCGAAGATGAAATAGTAATAAATATAAATAGTTCAATAATAATTTGATACATGAAAATTATCAAAAGACCCAATGTTTTCATACAGTTATTACAGCGTGAAATTAATATTTCTTTGTCCTGAAATAAGGTGAAATTAACTTTAGGCACAACATGTACTTTTTTCTTTCATTTAAAGAAATATTAGACTCAAGTCATCACAGACCTCTAACAAGCGTGTCGGTCGTCATAAAAGTTATAATCGCCGAAACATAACGTACTTTTTAGTTATACCTTCCCTTTTCAACTTCTTTAACGTCACGATGCACAATTTAATTTAACCAAATGGTTTCACGGCCCAACGAATTCGTTCATCTAAACCGAACGAGCTCACACCCGGAACTCAATTGTACACAATATCGGGTGTTGTTTTCAGAATTGATAAATATGTAGTGCCATTATTTCGCAATTTTGTTTTAGAAATATTCAGAAAGCAAAAGAAAAAATATAATCTACAAGAGACAATGCGAAAAATGATATGAAATCTTTTAACCATATCTTTTTACTAAAAATGAACGAAATTTTCCTATTCCTCTGACAATTACAAAATGGTGAAGAAATTGTCTTCAATTTTCTTTAATTAGCAAACATTTATGCAATTTTCAGTAAATTTTCACGTTTTACGTAAAGATACAATTTCTAACAGAGTGGTAAGATAATCAAATTCTATCTTAAAAAAGTGGTGTCACTTTTTTAAGAAAATCTCGCATACATTGTTGTTGGAAACCTGATTGGTTTTTAAGTGACTTGAAGTTGAAAGAAGAAAAATAAACTAATGGTGCAAAAAAATGTCAGGAAATCCTGCGAAATACATTAAAATTCATTAAAATTTCTTAAAACTCCCAAAAACCTATTTAAATCCCTTAAAAATCCACAGAAACGATTAAAATCATAAATGTCTTGAAATCCAATTTAAAACTCGTAAAAAAACTCTTCAGAACTTAGTGCACATGAAATCTTTACGTATTTTAAGGAATTTTAAAGAATTTTAGTAAATTTTGAAAAGATTTGAAGAATTTTTAAAAATTGGAAGAAATTTAAAGGAATTATAAATATTTTCGTGGAATTTTAAAGGATTTTAAAAATACTGTAAGAATTTTTCAGTAATTTTAAAAGATTTTAAGACGTTTCTATGAATTTAAAGGGATTACAAGTGATAATATGTATAATATTTAAAAGATTTAGGGAAATTTCAAAATTTTTTAAAAAGCTTGTAAGAATTTTCAAAAATTTAATTTTTAAAAGTAATTTTAGAACCTCATTTAAAATTCCTAAAAACCCCTTAAAATTCATACAAAACTTTTAAAATCCCTTAAAATTTCTTAAAACTCCCAAAAACCTATTGAAATCCCTTAAAAATCCACAGAAACGATTAAAATCATAAATGTCTTGAAATCCAATTTAAAACTCGTAAAAAAACTCTTCAGAACTTAGTGCACATGAAATCTTTACGTATTTTAAGGAATTTTAAAGAATTTTAGTAAATTTTGAAAAGATTTGAAGAATTTTTAAAAATTGGAAGAAATTTAAAGGAATTATAAATATTTTCGTGGAATTTTAAAGGATTTTAAAAATACTGTAAGAATTTTTCAGTAATTTTAAAAGATTTTAAGACGTTTCTATGAATTTAAAGGGATTACAAGTGATAATATGTATAATATTTAAAAGATTTAGGGAAATTTCAAAATTTTTTAAAAAGCTTGTAAGAATTTTCAAAAATTTAATTTTTAAAAGTAATTTTAGAACCTCATTTAAAATTCCTAAAAACCCCTTAAAATTCATACAAAACTTTTAAAATCCCTTAAAATTTCTTAAAACTCCCAAAAACCTATTGAAATCCCTTAAAAATCCACAGAAACGATTAAAATCATAAATGTCTTGAAATCCAATTTAAAACTCGTAAAAAAACTCTTCAGAACTTAGTGCACATGAAATCTTTACGTATTTTAAGGAATTTTAAAGAATTTTAGTAAATTTTGAAAAGATTTGAAGAATTTTTAAAAATTGGAAGAAATTTAAAGGAATTATAAATATTTTCGTGGAATTTTAAAGGATTTTAAAAATACTGTAAGAATTTTTCAGTAATTTTAAAAGATTTTAAGACGTTTCTATGAATTTAAAGGGATTACAAGTGATAATATGTATAATATTTAAAAGATTTAGGGAAATTTCAAAATTTTTTAAAAAGCTTGTAAGAATTTTCAAACATTTTAATTTTTAAAAGTAATTTTAGAACCTCATTTAAAATTCCTAAAAACCCCTTAAAATTCATACAAAACTTTTAAAATCCCTTAAAATTTCACAAAAATTTAGAAAAATGTAAAAAATTTTAGAAATCGCTTAAATTCGTTGAAATCTTTTTAAATTCTTATAGAAACTTCTTAAAATTCCTCAAAATTTTAGAACATTTGGAATTCCTTAAAATCTAAAGGGATTACAAGAGATATGTATAATATTTAAAAGATTTAGTGGAATTTTAAAGAATTAAAAAAAATTTTGATTTTTAAAAGTAATTTTAAAGGATTTAAAAGCTTCTCATGAAATTTTAAGAACTCTTTAAGGAAGTTTAGGGAATTCAAAGAATTTTAAGGAATTTTAATGTTCTTCGTTGAATTTTAAAGGATTTCACAAATTTTGTATGATTTTCTAAATTTGAATCAAAAAGCTTTCATTGATTAATAAAATTAATAAAATTTGAAGCTAGCAATTTTCGAAATTTATGAACTGTAATAAGTATAGATCTGATGAGAAAACAAGCGGAATAAGCCAGCCCATATGTATAATAATCATGATGGCTTTTGTGCTTGCTGGAGGGCTTCCATATTATTTTCTAGCCATCTCCTTTTTTTCTTTTTAAAAGTGCACACCTTTTTTCTTAGTGACGAAATTGGCGTGCGATAAAGAGAGAAGATGCGACGAGACATATGCACCAGTGGATTGGAGACCTCCATGGAACAAGTAACAAGCGCGTGCCACATGCCGTCTTGGGGTCTTTTGCACCCCAGGGCGACGTCTAAGCACTCATATTTGATCGCTGAACCATGAAAATTTAATGTCCAGTGTCTTGGTGCCTCTTGAACGCACCCGGTACAGTTACATGAGGCGGAAGCGCGAATACATGAATACATGCCAAGCTACCTTGGCATGTATTCACAATTTCACATGTTAAAGGGCGTTCCAATCCAATATTCCTCAGGGTGAATCCTGACGGTTGTGACTTTGAAGAGGACGTAAAATAGCCGACGAAATAAAGGGACGTCTCCACTCATATAGTATATAACAATAACGATCATATGTATCCTAACTTCGACCATCATTACCAAAATAACAATTATATTAGTACACTCAGCAAACCGTCGGAATGAAAAATGAAAACGCATTGCAGAAAATTATCTCTGGCTTTTAAAAGACGTTTAAAAACAGTTTAAATCTCCAGTTCAAGAAGATTTATTTATCAACGTCTGTCTGGTCCTTTCAAGCGGAAAGTCGATACAGGAATCTTTCTTTCATCACTCATTAGCTAACGTCTCTTACAATTTACACTGCTTCGTTAAAAATACTTCTTACAACTACTTATACAGAGGTTCAGACACAGACAGAGTCGTCAGGAGTCGTAATTAGGTTCCTTTCGACAGAAGGGCCGCTGTGATGACTTTTATACTTCGGTAGTCAGTGAGTCACTAACGTAACGAAAACGTCACCTAATGTCTCTTTAATTTCGAGCCAAGGATTTTATCAGTAATTCATTGGCAATATTAGAATAATGCTTTCTGAAGACTTCATATTTTATTTAAAATTCATGTATAAAGACCATTTTAAGTCATGCAGAGAGGTCCAGCTCTTGGTGTCAGAATAAATTGGTCATTAAATATATCATTCTACGTTTGAATATCTATATGTTTTTGCAAATTATGAGGGAATCCTTGATCCACCAGAAATGGTAAATGTGAGGAGTATACAAAGTTGTTTAGAATTCAAAAATTTAGTATGTCAATTGCGAAAATATCCGAAAATATATAATCATTTATAGAATCATTAATCAGTAATAGAAAATACAGGATTTTGATAAAAATCTATCAGTTTTTGACATATATTTAAAGGTCAATTTATTCTGACAGGACTATATTATATTTAATCAATGAAACATTGAAACATGTTACAATTCTTGATACTTCCCCCGGATGGAAGTGAGTGCAAAATAAGATAGATTACTTTGATAGGAACTTATAGCAAATTCTGTTGTTTAACGTGGGTGAGTTCCCGTATAGTGTATGGCAAGTAGGCGTATGATTGACAATTTGTTGCATGGTTATGTGCTCAGACGTTGCACGCTTTTCACCAGATTGTATATTACCTCGAGAACTCGGTAGTTTGCATATACACGTATTTACATGAAGCATGATGTATCATCATGACTTTTTTATGCCACATAAAACTGCAGACTTTTACTTTCATTATTCTTTTTTCATAAGAGAACAATCAGGAAGAGAAATTTCTATTTCTTACTACTTTTAAGCCTTCATTTTTATACCTTACTGTGAATTATGAAATTCACTTTTTCTTGCAACTAAAAATTAGTAGTTGTATTATATTTTCTATTATTGTACCATATTTCTGTTAATGTGACAACAGTAGAAATTTTTCCGTAAAAAATTAGTAAAAAATCAGTAAATTATAGGTGAAAATTCTAGATTAAGAATAATTTGTAACCGGGTTTTAATCGGGAGTCTAAAATAATGTAAAGTGCAAAGCTTTTCATGCACTGAGTACCAACAATAGATTAAATTATATTTTAAAATATATATACATATATAATATATATAATATACTCTCTAAATCCGAATTAGTGAAAAGTAGGTCACTGATTTACTTTAGTGAAAAATTCTACTAATTGTTAGTAATTTTTGACTAAAACTTTAGGGAAAAGTTGAAAACTTACTAATTGAAATAGTGAAATACAACTAATAATTAGTGAAAATTTTCACTAAAGTAAATTAGTGACCTACTTTTCATTAATTCAGATTTAGAGAGTATATAAAATATATAATATATCGAAAAAAAAATATTTTTCTAACATAAGATTAAAGCACCTAGAACTGCTGATTCTCCAATTATGTTTACATTTTATATGTCATGTTCTCCTAATTTAGATTACTTTATATATTTTACATAATTACGTACACCGAGAAAAATATTTTCTTCGTTTAAGAGAATTTCTCTTATTCTTATGCAAGTTTTCCTCTACAATATGGTATATAAAGTTTTCCTCTTGATTTTAGAGGATTATTCTCTTCTAGAAAGTATTCCTCTCAAATAAAGAGGAAGCCTCTTAAAAGTAGAGGAAAATAATCTAATTCATAGAAGAATATACTCATTTTTGAGAGGATTCCATAAAAGGGCGTAGAATATTTACACATGTCATTTAAATTTTACACTAAGATGATTCTTAATTCAATATGTTTATTTCTATTCTAATTAAAAGTTGATGTGATATCAGAGTGCATATTTTCAATCACGGTATTACTGACGTATAATTCTGAAATTTTCCAAGTTCCTTCTACCTAAAACCAGTGTCTTGTTACATTATTCAAGAGTTTTGAAGATACTATTGTAAAAGTTATCTTTGCAGTGTTAGGAACAATGTTAAGAATTTGCTTTGTAGAAAAATATTTTAAACGATTTTCCTTTGATGTAATCGTTCAGTTCCACTTTTATTCACTGAAGCTATGCCTGAGTTTTAAGAGATTGTCTGAAATATATTATAATAATTAATTTATTACTAATATATTAGTTTTTGAATGCAATGCGGGAAAGTAAAGAGCATTTGGAAAAATTTCGTATTTTCTTACAATAATTTTTTTATTGTAAACGTTCTACAGTAAACAAATATATACAAAATCTATGTACATAATTTTAATAATTATTTTACAATTAGAAAGTATTATGATTATCTATGACATTCGATAAAGTGGTACAAATGCGTTGGTATAAGTTCCGTTTTATACTGAATTTTATGTTTAAGAATTGCTTGTGCAGCGAAGCACTTTAAACTCATATAGTTCATAAAACTATACAATACAATTATACAATACAACTATACAATACAATTATACAATACAACTATACAATACAACTATACAATTCAACTATACAATACAACTATACAATAATTTTTTATTGTAAACGTTCTACAGTAAACAAATATATACAAAATCTATGTACACAATTTTAATAATTATTTTACAATTAGAAAGTATTATGATTATCTATGACATTCGTTAAAATGGTACAAATGCGTTGGTATAAGTTCCGTTTTATACTGAATTTTATGTTTAAGAATTGCTTGTGCAGCGAAGCACTTTAAACTCATATAGTTCATAAAACTATACAATACAATTATACAATACAACTATACAATACAACTATACAATTCAACTATACAATACAACTATACAATAATTTTTTATTGTAAACGTTCTACAGTAAACAAATATATACACAATCTATGTAGACAATTTTAATAATTATTTTACAATTAGAAAGTATTATGATTATCTATGACATTCGATAAAGTGTTACAAATGCGTTGGTATAAGTTCCGTTTTATACTGAATTTTATGTTTAAGAATTGCTTGTGCAGCGAAGCACTTTAAACTCATATAGTTCATAAAACTATACAATACAATTATACAATACAACTATACAATACAACTATACAATTCAACTATACAATACAACTATACAATACAACTATACAATTCAACTATACAATACAACTATACAATAATTTTTTATTGTAAACGTTCTACAGTAAACAAATATATACACAATCTATGTAGACAATTTTAATAATTATTTTACAATTAGAAAGTATTATGATTATCTATGACATTCGATAAAGTGTTACAAATGCGTTGGTATAAGTTCCGTTTTATACTGAATTTTATGTTTAAGAATTGCTTGTGCAGCGAAGCACTTT
>UCOH01010012.1:0-17806 GCA_900474275.1 Synergus japonicus
ATATATATATATATATATATATATAAAATATATGCTTGCTGCTTATTAATGCGTAATCGGTGCATCTTGGCAAGAATATAATTTATTTATAATTTCGTAACTTATTGAAAGTACCAAGGCAATTATGAAAAAAGAAATATTATCAATTAAGAAAAATTCAAAGCCTTGTGTTATCAGTTGCGCTGGAGCGGTTGCACAAGATTTTGGAAATTATATTAACAAATCCTCTGACTATAGACGGTTTGTCGGAAGATAGTATCTCTAACCACTTATCTGGAGGATGTTCTTCACCGCGAATTTGCGGAAACTTATATTCAATGAGGTGTTCACATGCCGGACACTCCACCATAATGTGATACAAACTCTCTTTGCCGAGCTGGCAAAATTGACAACTATCTTCCATATCAAAAACATACCTATAGCGATCCATCAAATCAATTTTATATTGTATTTTTTTATTGTTTATAGTAGAATTATGTCTTTTTTAAATGTTAATTACTCCGAGTATAATATTACAATTAATGAACGAAAAAGTATTAAATAAGTAGATTTCAAACGAATGTCAATTAATCAAGTCTTATAAAAATCAATAGATCTAAATTAATCTTATTAAAATCTTTTTTAAATTTCTTTTATAATTGGATTCAGTGAGAGATTGTAAACAGAAAAATGGTATTATTATTCTACCTCTCACCCCTTTACTGATAATATTAATAATAAATATAAATTAATATTATTATATATTATTAATCAAAATTAATATAATAATATTAATAATATTAATATATTTAATATTCTTTTTTTGAATATCAAAATATTTTTTACTTTTGCAGAAAAAAGGCATGTTTTTTTTGGGTCTCAAAATAAAGCTTAAGTCTTTATCTTTCGAAGCTGTAAATTTCATTTCCGCTCGGCGGAAATTCTTTGGACTCATTTATCGTATCAATTATGAAAATTTATTATTTATTAAACTGCTCTCTGAATTATACAGGGTTGAGACTGTCATTAAAGTTTTCTAATGCCTGCATTACAGTCATTGTAGGGACGTAATATCAGACAAAGTCGAATTCTGAGGGTGCTACACTTCAGGAATAATGCCCCATATATACAAATTTTAAGATTATTATATTTAGTTCTAGTGGAATTTATGAGTAAAATAACAGAAAAAAATATGGTCGGTGATTTTTTAATTTCAGATCAATAGAATAGCTGGAATTGTGTTGACCAGTCGTCAACTTTTTTTTGACATGGATGTCAATCCAGATGTCTCCAGTCGATTTGACTATACGTTTTAACGTAAAAAAATTTATATTGACTATTGAATAGTTCGTAAATATACCCCTAAAAAACCAGACAATTTGGCCTGTATTATTCTTCACAAAAAATTCATAAAAAAGTGTAAAAAAACACTTGTCACATGACAAGACCGCCATAAAAAAATGTGGCAGGAGGCACTGTTAAAAAAAAACTGATAAAAATTTAATATACTGTGAGTAAAGTCATTTGTATATACCGTAAATTGAATTTAATATAACATTATGTTTTAGAATTAATATACACCCATATTAAAATTAATATATCTTATATTAATATTAGTTTGAAACTTATAGTAATATATTAAATTTAATTTACGGTATATGTGAATGACTGTACAAAATGTATATTAAAAGTATAATAATTTTGCAAACATATTTAACAGTGGGACCCGGATTTCACGCAGGGTCCCGGATCGAGTCAATGTCTTACTAAAATAACTTAAAGTGGATTTAGATCTTATTTGAGAGTGATCAAATAAGATCTAATTGAGTCTAAATATAGAGTAATTACCATAGGTAGTTAATTACTCTATATTATTATTATTTTGAAAAGAAATTCTTTTTCAGTCCCAAAAAAACTTTTACAAAAATAAGTAAGTTACGAAAATCAGTTTATTTCCTACCTCGATACGTAGTACAGTGTTTAACTTTTCTATAAAAAAAAGCACAAATAGTAAATGCTGTCAAAACTATGTGACGGATACATTCCAGTAAACTAATTTTCAATAAATAAATATATTCAGAATTTCCGTTCCAAAAATATGTTTTCTATTGCTTTCTCAATTTTCCAATTTCACTGAATTCTCGTGGATCTTCAAGGGAATAGTTTTGAAAGCGAAATTTTTGAAAAAACGCGGTTGGCAATATCCGTTGAGTATCCATCCATTGATTGAGATACAAATGGCAACATTCCTCGATACAGAATAGGCCAGTACTCATTAGTGAATGTGAGTGCCGCTTTATCTGCAAGGCAAGTAAAAGTGAATTATTAAAATACAAAATAAATTTTTTCTTTAAATTAGAAGAAGCAAATCAAGCACCATATCAAAAGTCCAAAGTGAATCACTTCTTTACGAGATATATTAGGACACTCTTTGTCTCAAACATCCCAATGTGTACAAAATATGCCGATGCTATTACATCGCGTCTACAACTTCACGATTTCTTTACGACATCAAATTATATGCCCCATGTGTTCATCTTTTAAGGCTGCTGGTTTTTCGAGTGCACAAGGGGGGGGATGATCCTCATTTTATCGAAAAAATGTATGGATTTGCTAAAATGCTAAAATTTCTGGTGAAATAAAATCGTGAATACCGCGGCCATTTTTTGACACGTGGAAGAGAACAAGAGTACATACCCCATATTTGCATTGTATACTGCACTTGTGTGGATGAGTGTAAAGTTGTAAACATTCGTACAAACAATTATTTTTACTTGAAAACCCGGGAGCATTTACGAAAATCGCGTAAAAAGCCAAGAGAAAATATCTTGGGCAGCTCTGCTTTTCGGGGCCTAGACGCAGCAGCGACAGGGTTGCGAGCTTGTTTAAATTTAAGTTTGGTACGAATCGCTTTATGCACTAAAGACGCATAAGGTTCTTGATCAATCACATTTTGTAGAGAACATTTTTGTTTGGAGAATAAGGTAACGAAGAAGAAGAACGTTACCATATGTTACCATATGCTCCTAAATGCAGAGCTGTCAAAGCTATTTTCTCATGGTTTTTTACAGAATTTTCGAAAATGCTCCCGGGTTTCAAAGACAATCTATTTGAATCTTTTTCAATCTTCAGGATTGAAATAGAAAGGAAAAATAAATCCAAATGTATCCATCCCTATCCATGGCAATCTATTTCTATCTCTTTTAATCTACAAGAATTTAATCTACTTTTTCAATTTCAATATTTCTATCTTTGTGTATCCTTCGTCTATCTTCGCCAATAATTTACTATCCCCCATCTTATCCACGCTAATCTTTCTTTATTCTCCATCTATCCACAACAATCTCTTTATATCCCTTTCGCAATGTATTACAGAGCTTATCTTTTCAATTTCTATTAATTTATCCATATCGATCATTGTATAATTTTTTCAATCCTTTTCTATCTCTTTTTAAGTTTACTACCAATTATATCCATTTCAATCCTTTCCCATCTCTCTTGAAGTGTATTAATTTTCAATCACTACCTTTCTATCCATGTCTATCCTTAATCTAATCATCTCAATTTTTTTCTATTCTTTTTACAATCTACTAGGAAGCTTATCCTTTTTAATCCTTATTCTTATATCCATATTACGGTCGTATACACAGGTCCGGGGACTCTCGTGGTGGGGGAAGTTCCCTTACGTAAACCAAAAAGTTTCGCGAACCTGCCAATTTACCACATGGCGCACGAGTAGAGTAGATATGAAGCACGCCGTTTGAAGTACAGTACAACCTCCATAGTAGCACCCTCCATAAGAGAGCCAATGACCTTGATGAGCTCGAAAGCTTCCCCCACTACAAACCCTACTCACACGACTTCGAGAATTGGGCGCAAAACCTCTATACGAGAGCCGCAGCCGAGCGCAGCTTAATTTCAGTTTTTTCTCACTGAAACTGTTTTTATTA
Organism: Synergus japonicus; assembly: GCA_900474275.1. Taxonomy (NCBI): domain Eukaryota; kingdom Metazoa; phylum Arthropoda; class Insecta; order Hymenoptera; family Cynipidae; genus Synergus; species Synergus japonicus. The sequence goes on from UCOH01010012.1 coordinate 3,930, forward strand.
AAATTATTTTTTTAATTTTCATAAAATAATTTGTGTATTTATATATAATCAGTTTTCTTAAAAGTTTTATAAAAATAAAGCTTTAGGAAAAGTTTTAAGAAAACAAAATTATAATTTCAGTTTAAATATAATATGTACATATTTTTATATCCACATATGGTATTTATCTCCACTTTTATATGTAAATATATTTTATATATAATTGAAAGGACGCTGCTTATTCCGCTTTTTCATCGGCGCCGGCCGCGGGCTCTCCTATATAGGTTGCGTACCCAAACACACATTCTGCATACACGCCCAATTTCCGAGCTCGAAGTCCAGGAGTGGTGGCCCCCTATTTCTCGGAATTACTACCCCTAACCGCCCGTGGTGGTTCTCTTATGGAGGTTGTATTGTACTAGTGGCAATTTTTGGAATTAACCGAAAGCTTCAACAAGGGAGCCTCCCCCACCACTACCCTACTGCAAATTCCTATGTAGATGCCTATATAGGTTCCTTTAAAGGAATATATATAGGATCCTATGTAGGACCTATATAGGATCCTATATAGGATCCTTTAAAGGTACAACTATCTATAATAATATAAGAAAACATATGTTTTCCTAGTAGGAAATGAACGGGGATCCTATGTAGATGGTCCTACATAAAAAACTACGTAAATTCCCATGAAGGATCCTCACTAAAAGCCTATGTAGGAATCTATATACTTTCTTATGATTTGCCCCTACAACAAATCCTATCTACTTACCTATTTATTCTTCTATTGAAAAAATAAATACCAATTACAAGAATTGACAAATTTATTGACGACTAAATTAATAATGACGAATTACAAGTTCCTGAATTTTCAGATTGCTGAAATCCAAATTGAACGATTTATAAAATCGTTTAATTAATAATAAAAATTATTACATTGTTCGGCTAATTAATTTACCTACAAATGATTTGTTAATTTTACAATTAAAAAATTTTATATTTTATTAAATTTCAACTTCAAAAGTTTAAAAATTCTGGTACTCATAATTCGATCTATATTTTTAGTTTTCATCATTTAATGAATTCTATATTTATTTTCTTGCATCCAGAAACTAATCAAGAACACCGAAAAAATAAATACCTTCTATACACGAATTGACAAAATTGACTAATAAATTAATAATAAAGAATTATAAGTGTCCCAGTTTTCAAGTTTCCAGAATCCAAATTTAACAATTTTTCAAATTTCAGAATTTACAGTTAAAGAATTATAAAAATAACAAATTATTAAATACCCTACAAATTTTTCAATTCACAGAATTAATAAAATTGGCTAAATTCTTAAATTGCAGAAAGTTGTTTTATTTTAAATAAGTTGTTTATGTACAAAATATTGTATGTATGCAAGTATTGTGTATGCACTTTTTTTCTCTTCCACGTGTCAAAAAATGTTTGCGGTACCCATGCTTCCCTCGTGCACTTTCAAAGCCCACCTTGGCTAAACGGCAATTCAATTAGTGTATTTTCTAAATAAAAAATCTATATACAAATATAATAATATATTAAGTTGAGCTGACAGATTACAGTAGATTAGACTAACTACAGCAATTTTTAAGCACAACTTATTTCATTCATGTCTTTTCTAGTCATCAAATTACACAAATATCAATTTTTTCCAGATTAAAAGAAAGGCTCGGATAGCAGGATAAATTCAAACTTGCATATTTAGCTAAAAGAATCGTATAGCGATAATTAAAAATAGATTTTAAAGATGAAGACTAATATTAAACCATGCCGTTTTCAGAAATAAAAAAGGTTCCGCAGCTCTACAAAAAAATTATAAATTTGATCAAACTAGACAATTTTTGTTCATTTACACTACATGTATCCCAATACGGAAAAAAGGTATGAATGGGCCAACTATATAAATGGATAAATATGGCGCATCCATATTAAATGGTTGTAGCTATACCATAGAATAGTTGCAGCAACCATAAATATAGTTGCAGCAATAGGGTGGTTCAAAAATTCTATTTTTCTAGATAGAAATATTTGAAAATAAAATGACGCTTTATTCTCGTTTTTTTAAAATAAAAATTATTTCTATTAGTCTAGTAGAATATTTACCAACATTGGTTAATTATGTTTTTATTATTTAAACAAATTCCATTTGTTTAAATAATTTTTATCCGAAAATTCTTTTTTTCTTATTAAATATTATTACCATGGATTTAATGGAATATTTATTAACATTGACAGATTAGTTTTAATTTGTTGAAATAAATTCCATTTGTTTAAAAAATGGTTTTTGCCAAAATTCATACTACTTGCAGTTTATTATCGTTACATGATGTAAGAAATCTATAAGGTTCAAGAAATCTATAAGGTTCGGGTTGCTTTTGAATGGGTTTCGGATTAATTTGGATTGAAAATTTCCTTTGGGTTAGATCGGAATGAAATTGTGTGGTTTCGATACAAATTTCGGAATGTTTCAGATTGATTCGTAATGAATTTATATAAAATGAAATTGAAAGGTATATGTATAAATATAATAGTATATTACATGACAAGGGGCGAAAGGCGACAATTTCACGAGTGTGAAGTTAGCTGCATTAACGATTTTCAAAATTAAAAGTAATCATAATTTTTTTTTGAATTCTATAAAATTCATTAATCATACAGGTCAATCGATTCGTTTCGATGCAAAGAATCTTTCTTTCCCTTACATAAGCTTTGAATTTTCATTATTTGACAAGTTATAGTCGAAAACTCAATTTTACAAAAATTCAAAATCTACATAAAAATTTTAAAATTCAATACTTTGAAAAATCCTTTGGTACGTTTTGAGATATTGGTGGTGCCAATATACCCTATAAATTTCATCAATTTATCTACAACTGTCTTTAAGTTAATAGGGCGACAAAAAATGGAGACATCCTAACACACACACACATATGCATCCGAACAATTGATTAGAATGTTGTATTAGACCTTTAGCACATGAGGAAAGTTTAATTATACGATTTTTAAAATATTAGAAAATATTAGAAAATTTATCGAAAACAAAGCTTCCCCTATGAGGAAGCAAAAATTGAAAATTTGACCGATTTTTTTTTAAATCAAAATATCTCTTAAACATGTCAACCCAACATGTATTCATATATGCCTTCTCCCCCATGCGTGGTGGCCTTTCGAGATCTCAAGGAGTGCCTGTATATATCGTAGTATATATTCAGCGCCAGGGCTAGGGTATACGGACTTTATAAGAAAATGTTTACTTACTAAGCTCTGTATTTCCGTTGAAAAGGTCACTAAACCAGACGCGCATTTTTGTAACTTCTGGAAGAACTTTGAAGTGCTCAATGACCCATCTATCATTTTCTATACGTCCTTCAACACCATAATACGTCCTGACATCTTCCATGCTTATATTGAAATGTCCTGTGTATCAAAAAACATAGATCAATCATATCTTTCGCGCGATGAGCGCTGCGCACACGTTTGCAATTAGACATTCAAAATGCATATAGTATATAAAATATTATAACAATACTTCAACGAAAAAGTATGATTATCTATGACTTTACAGTAATTGGCCGTTGTTGATTATTCTCTTAAGGTTGATGGAATTTGAAAATTTCTCATGTAGAAAAACTCAGATCCCAGGGGAGCAACAATAACGGGGTTAGGACACCCTGACACACGGAAAAAATTTGTTCCGGAAGAATTACCGAATTAGTTCAGAGACTGAGGATATGAGGAAAATTTGGTAGATATCAAATAACTTTTCAGAAAAATAGCTCGAACCGTTCTAAGAAAATTACCGAACTTACCGAATATACTAAAGTGTATTTTATAAAGGTAATAAAAATGAAATATAACGAATAAGTTTCGAAGAAAATATAAAACAGTTCGATAATCTTCGTAAGATTCTTCAGGAGAATTTCCGTACATCTAAAAGAGTTTTTATTATTCCCTTGCCAAGAGAATTCTGAATCTTGGACTGGAAAAATTCCCGAACTCCGCCGTAAATCAGCATGCGCAGTCGTCCATCTGCGCACGTTTCATCCTGAACCAACCCGGTCAAGCTTAGCAAAGATTTTGTTTTTGTATTCCCAGTGTGATATAGTCGCGAGGCTTAGTCACGAGGGTTAGGTAGGAATATGCGTGTTAGGAGGGTTCGAAACCCGAGGCATTTAAGATTTTTTAAGAGCGTGCGATTATATGTGTAATGTAAATTAAGTATAAATATAAACATTTGTGTGTAAATATATATAATATGCAATGCAGATTAATATTGTTAATGTTAGAAACCATCTCTACCAGCGAAGCAGAGAAAAATAGGAATATTTTTTTTACTGTTTGAAATAGCGCGGAGTCCTTGAAATTTTCCCGAACTCCTCTGTAATTCCTATAGTCGCCCTACTGGATTCTCACCGAACTCACTTCAGAATGTTCCTGCAGTATCCAAGAATTCTTCCCGAATTATTTTTAATTCTCCCGAAATTTATCTGTAATTCGCTTTAAAAAAGTTCTGTGACAGATAGAACAAATTGTCGACACCGACAAAGTTCCATATAGAATCAGATTTGAAGCTAAATACAAAAACCATATAAAAATCTGGATAGATGCGACGAAATTCCGAATCCTATCCGTCTCTATCGGATCCTATTTGTCATTTTTAGCAAGGTAAGCTTTCCAAATATTTTTTTTATATATTCTATATATCTCTTTTTGTCACCGAGTTATCGTAGTTCAAAGCCAGCAGTGATTTTTAATAGTGCTTGCGCCAACCGTACGAACAATTTCCGACGGTACTGTATGTAGGAACGATGTTGTCCCATTAACATTTACCCTAGGCTAGTGGAAAATTGTAGGCTCTAGGGAAAATTCTAAGGTGGAATTCGGATTCAGCAGCTCATAATCTATAAGGGTAACCTTGTCAGATGTAAAGTTCAGACCACTTTTTCTTTGTGGACACACAACAATTGTATTTCGGTCTACGACCAAATAACGCACATGAGAGTGTAAGAGATAGAGGGTACTTTTTGTCCAATTTTTCATTCTCCATCTCTGTTACTCTTATGTATTTTCTTCGATCGTCGACCGTAATACAAAAGGTGTGAAGGTGCCATTATAATTACAAAATTTCTTTCAGTGTAATAAATTATTCTTTAAATGGAGGAGTATGATATTGAATTAAAATATCTTATACTTGTGATAAATATTTAGTTTCTTTCATATTTTTACTTATTTGTAATATTTATTTGCTTTACAAAATGTATTTGTCATCATAGGATATATTTATTTTAGAAAAAAATTGGTTTGTGCCAGAAATAAATGATTTTCAAATTGAATAAAACATATGTATATATGGAGCATTATTTCTCAAGTGTACCACCCTCAGAATTCGACTTTGCCTGATCGAACTCGAACTTGGGTAAAGTATAATCCTACTAGGTACAACTTTAGAGGAAAAAGATTTCTTCGATTGGATAAAACTGTAATGCTCTGTAGTTTAAAAACTACGCATTTTACATTTTCGTATGGAAGTTTTCGACTTAGTTTTTGCTCCAGTATTTGTAGTTTCAATTCATGATAAAGGTCGCGATACACCCTGTATATTTCAAAAATTTAGTTTTCAAAATCGATTTTAAAAACAAACAGGGACCAGCTCGAATGGTCTGTATCGGTTAGTCAAATTTTTGGTGTTATTGAATCCTACGGTTCAAGGTGTAATCCCATGTCGGAAAAAACGTCGGCGTATTGCAAAAACTTATGAGAATGAAAGAGATAAACAGATCTGCCTATCTCTGTCACTCTCATGAGTTTCTGTTTTACGCCGACGCTTTCTGCCAACATGAGACGGCACCTTCAATTGACAATTGTATACCTGAAAATGCCTGATACGTGGGTTTACCTCACATATACGGCACACCATCTTGCTCCATGTTACTTACACTGTCAGCATGCTATTAGCACACTTTCTATCTGTGAGTTAAAAAGGTGGAGACGGTGGGGGTATAGGCTAAGTTTAGTTTAATTATTCTGTAAGCAGCGTAAGGTCGCTCTTTTTTTCGCATATTGGAACAGCACCATCACGCTGTTGACAGAATAATTAAGCATTGGAAATAGTAAAACTTACTAAAATCCAAGAAAAATGCATTCAGAGTGCAAGTTTATTATTTTAAATGGTAAATTCAGCCATTTTCTTTTTTCCGTGTAGGTAACTATAACTAAAAAAAAATATCTTGTATTTCTAGAAACCTATTTTATAAGGAAACAGCGTTGAATTAAAATTTGATTTCTTTCTTGATATTACTTTGTGGGTTACTAGTTTAGTTTTAGTTGATATAATATGCTCAAATTAAAAAAATATTATTAATAGTTAATTATAATTTGTTTAATCGACAGACTGTGATGTTATTAACATAATAGTTGATAAATATAATAGACATTTTTAATTTAAATTGGTAGCAAAATGTTTCTTTTGTTAAACAGGTTTTTATAGTTATCTAAACAAGTACTAATTAAAAATTTACCATTTGATTTAATTGATCAAATTCAGCCTGTTGCAGCATTTGACGAAAAAATGTAAACAAACACAGAAAAATAGCAAAATCTGTGGAATGCCTTAAAATCCGCCATTGTGTCCACATCTTAGCAATACGCGGTGTTTGAGGCTGCAAAAATAATTTTTTGGAAGTGTCGTTTTTTTATCGATAGTTTTTCAATTGTACGATAGGGGATGTCTGCTTATTTTTTTCAAAAACAAATTTGTTTGGCTAAAACGGGAATTTTTACAAGTGTGGTGACACGGGTCTTATTATATATTGCAAAACCCGAGTACTTGCAAAAATCGTGTAGAAAAATAAGTTTAATAAATCGCTTACTAGACCTATACTAGTTACTTGACTAGTTACTAGACCTGTCAGCCGTTTCGCAGCGACTTCATTGACGATTACAACAAAGTATGGTCGATAAGGCCGGTCATATACACTTTAGCATCATTAGCAGTTTGTGGCAATCGTCAATGAGGTCGTTGCGAAACAGCTGACAGGTCTAGTAACTAGTCAAGTAACTAGTACAGGTCTAGTACGCGATTTATCAAACTTATTTTTCTACACGATTTTCGTAAGTGCCCGGGTTTTGCAGTGCATAGCGAAATTTGCAAAAATTTTCTAAGTGAGTGAAGCACCCCTGAAGTGAAGTTTTGTGCCTTTTTTGCTTGGACAGGGACTTGGCAAAATGTAAGTAGTGCTCTACCGCACCCCTCTAATCCGCCTCTCTCCACTTGTAAAAATTCCCGTTTTAGCCAAACAAATTTGTTTTTGCAGGAAATAAGCAGATAGCCTCTGTCGTACAATCGAAAAGTTATCGATAAAAAAACGATTCTTTGAACACATTCTTTTTGCAGCCTCAAACACCGCGTATTGCTAAGATGTGGACACAATGGCGGATTTTAAAGCATTCCACAGATTTTGATATTTTTTTGTGTTCGTTTACATTTTTTCGTGAAATGCTGCAATAGGCTTAAATAATTTCAGTTGTTACTATAGATATATATTGTATTATACTATTGAATTGGTCTGAGAATCGTTGAAGTACTTGTAATCGAAATGTCGTTCGACAAAATAAGAACTGAAAGTACCATTTTGTCTGTTTAATATAATAAGTGTTTGGAACCTTGATTATAATATAATTATTCTTTGCGGGTCAGCCCAGGTTCTCATACTTTCTTGTGCTCAGTGTAGCTAGTCGATATTTTGAATCTAATGTAATGTTGTCTTTGGTAATCAGGAATGGACAAGGTTAGCTGGCGCCCAATAATTTTGATTTTTTGTATATTTCTTACTTTTTGTAGCCCCGGCAGCTACTGACTCAGGTCGCTCCGGGTGTGTTGGTTAACCCTCTGGACCAACACTTTCAAAAAGTTAGGTAAAGCCCACACATGGGTATTTCTATTTCCTGCTTAAATTAATCAATTTAACTAAAATTTTTTTTCAATCGACAGGAAATTTAGTCTGCAAGACAAAAAAAAATATTTATTTCTTATTTTATTTAACAGCAACAAATTGATTTACAAAAAACCAATTTAAAATTTTCAGAAAAAGCACGCATTCAAATCAAATCGCTGGGTGTACCACACTCAGTGTGGGTCCAGAGGGTTATTTAAAATATAAACCTTCTCAGAATCCTTTCATAAGCACTCGTCAAAAATTCAACTCGCATTATTGGAAAGAATGTTATTACTGTTTGAAACTACAACTATCGATCTTAGGGATGAAAATTCCACCTTCTGCAGTTTGGAAAGGGTTGATAACAAAAGTCTATAAATGGGGGGCATAAACTACCAACAAGTAGGCAAAAATATTATGAAAAATATGAAGCCAATCAAAACAAAAATAATGCCCCATACATGTGTCAAAACACCGCCGTTGGAGCAAAAAGCAGTCGACACAACCCAGAAATCGTTAAATTTTGTGCTAACTTAGTCTAGCTTTTGAAAAGTGTAACAATGTAATATTTATTTATTTTACCGTTTCCACCTATCTTGAAGGCACTGAGAAGTCCTTCGACATTGTATTCACCCTCGATAAAGAGTTTTGGTATCTCGACGTCCACTTCTATATTGAATTGATGACCATCAAGATGAGGCTTTACTGAAAGGAATCGAACTTTCGATAGCCCGTACGTTTTTACATTTTTTACTGCAACCTTTCCACGCACTTCGCCACTTCGAAAAGAGTGGTTTATTAAGTTTGTTTGTAGAGGATCAAGTTTTGGAACATCCAACTGAGGAATACCTATAAAAATAGAGCAATAATGACAGCATGTTAGTATTTAAATTTTAGTATTTCAAATACAAATTATCAAAGCAACCACAAGCAGCATCAGATTAAGGTTATGAACTTATTGTTGGTGTTGTTCTTGAAATATCAAAGTTACATAAAACGGTTTCTCGAAGTCAGAAGGGGGCTGACTCCCTGTTTAAAAAAAAAAACTAATTTGTTTAGTTAAAATGAAAAATTTTGGACTAATCTAACCTACAACCTAACCCTAGCCGAAACTTTTTCATTTTAGTCAAACAAATTTATTTTTTCGAAAAACAGATTCTAAGCCCCATTCTTTACATTGAGAAACACTTCCCTGCTAAATGGCACATAAAAGCCTTAAGGTTATATTGCTGGAAAAAGTTGAATAGAATTTCATACAAAAAAATTTCAATTAGTTCAAATCCATTTTCTGTCTCAAAAGTCGATATAGAATTTTCTTTACATTTTTATCAAGTGTTTTTGATAGAAAGTCTATCATAATGAATAATCATCTCTATCCGAACTGTTTCACGGTGTCCCACCTAAAAGGCAATCAATTTTAATCAAACTTTAGGACCGAAATTTCTATGGATTTCTATCAGCGCGAAATGGAACAATATCCCATTAATTCCTATCCATTCTTATGGCTGCCTTTATCAAAAATCTAATCCATTCCTTGAAGCTCCTTTAACAAAACTCCAATCCGTCCTATAAATTCCTTGAACAAAAATCCTATCCATTTCAATAAGTTCCTTTAATAAATATCCAATCCATTTCTATGTAAAACAATCTCCCGCATATTTCTATCTACTTTAATACTCTTTTTAAATATAAATCTAATCTTTATTCGATCAAAAATACTAACCTCCATTTCTATCCATTTGTATACGCTCTTTTTTATAGAAACCAAATCTTTTTCTATAAACAATACTATCTCACACTACTATCCACTTTAATATACTTTTTTTAGATATAAATCCCATCCAATTCTATGAAAAGTACTATCTCACATGTCCAGTTATTCTTTTATATCCTTTCTTCAATAACTATGTCCCATGTTTAAAAAACCTATAATTGTAATTGCAAATTCGGATTCACTGACTACAAAAACCCCCAGAAAACAATCCTTTGTATATTTCAAACGTAAGAAATAATAATATCAGCGATAAATGAGTTAAGTATCTCGTGTTCCATCCGCAAATTCATTATTATTTTGAAGAACTTCAAGTTATGTTTTGATAAAAAATAATCAGACTTCAGTGTAAATTTACGTACAGATAGAACTTCTTTTATTTCGATAAGTAGCATAAAAAATACATACTTTTAAATGCTGTTACCCAGAAAAAAGTGGGCTTCTTCACACGTTGTACTTAGAACGTTAGAAATTTTAATTGATATATCTTTAAATAGCTAAGATTTGATAGAGTTTTATTTCGAAAAGAACGAGAGACAATTACAAGTGCTGCCGACGGATAGAATTGGATAGAAATTAAATGAAGTATGAAACATTGGATTTGATACACTGAAAAAAATTTGGTACAGATACTGTACTACCTCTAGTGCTCCTGCGTCACCACAATAAAGGGCAATTGCAACGCCATGTTAGGTTAGCAGCTGTACTTTTTTGTAGAGTAACTCTTTCCCTCTGTCGCAAGGAGCACTGTATTCTTTCGACTACTGTCAACTACTCTATCGAAAAGAGGCACTGCTGTCCCACAGTAGAAACGAAAGTCCCTGCACTATCCAAGAATTCTTCCCGAATTATTTTTAATTCTCCTGAAATTTATCTATAATTCTCTTTAAAAAAGTTCTGTGACATTTAAAATAAGTAGATTCGTAATTTTTACTGAATTATTCTCATATCCTCAGTCTCTGAACTAATTCGGTAATTCTTCCGGAACAAATTTTTTCCGTGTACGATTGAATGGCGCTTTGCGACAAACTCGTAATCAAAGTGCAAAATTTTTTAATATTCTTTTTAATATTCTGCACTCGCTTCGCTCGTGCGGATAAAATACGGAGAATGCATATTCCTTGTATTCGTGATGAAAAATAGTGTGTACAACTCGTGTGGTATAGTTGCATATTTCGCAACTTGGGCGCTCATAGCGCACTTGCTTCGCTCGTGCGCGAACGGCGCCCGCGTGCGCAATATGCAACTATACCCCACTCGTTACACAATGTACTATTCTGCTAAAATTATGTAATTACCTCCTGCATAAAACGCAGGTAGATTGCCTAGTTTTAGAGAAAATGTGCATTATTTCGAACATAAAGTTTCCGATACTAAACTTGCTCTTATGGTAACTACCACATACCCTTAAATACCAACTTTATTGAAATTTAAATGGATTTAAATGGATTAAACGTTAAAAATTATAGTACATTATTTACCTAGCACGATAGTTGGCCATGATTCCTGAAGCGCAAGCCTCAAACACGAAGAGAAATCTTTGGAATCTCTCTTACAAGACTTGGTCTCTAAAGCTGAAAAAAGTTCAATATAATAAAGTAAAATGATTGGAGCCTTTTTTTAACTTAATTAGAAATTATCATATATTACATATACAAGATGACCTAATAGGATGATCCTTATTTGGGTATAGTGATTGTAAAATTGTAGACCAACTTGAGCGACTAAAGAGGGGCAATTGTATTTTTATTGTGAATTGAGTAATAAATAATATTAATAGATTGTCTCGGATGTAAAAATGTAACATATAAAAGGAGCAATTCTGATAATATAAATGAGAATTACATTTTTATAAATAGAAATCCTATGCATGCAAAAGAGCATGAGGTTTAAAAAGTACAGAACGAATATCGAATAAAATCAACAAAAATTAGAATCAAAGGTTAGAAAGGTTATCCGCAGATATATAATGTTATTAATATTAGCCTTAATAGGAAATCTACCTACATGCTGCATTTTCAAGAATAAAATAATAAATATGCCTTTAGAGGTTAATAAATAGTAAACAAACTGTAACGAGAGGTTACATACGTGTGCGTACCGCACACACACCTTTTCATTAGACTCTTGTTACATAATCATTGTCCCCACTCTATTATTAATATTTTCCACCCCAGAATACTTTTATATTACGTAACTCTTTATTCCTCTTCTGTAAATCCTGACTATTAAAATTGCAAAGCGATGAAAATTAATTTGCACTCAACAAGCACATCTGTGAGTGACATAATTAAACGGACGGATAATATTTCGTAGGAGCACCTACAAATATTATCTACAAAAACGCATTAGTAATTTATACAACAGAACCTTACATTATTTTTCCTATAAGTCCTCTCTTCTCTCCGTACCGTCAAAACCGTTGAAGTAAGAGAACTGAGACGTCAAATATTGTATTCCGCCAAATCGCCTGTATGACTAATTCGTTTACAAGTCTATCTAAATTGTACTTTATTTTGACAATGAAAAATATCTATGATTATAGAACGAATAATCACTTCATCCGTCTTCGTTCAGACATATTCACTCTTTTCGTTATTTCATTAAATTCATAGTTAGATATGTAAATTATAGGTTTAATAAATGCATTCTTTATACTTTGTTAACTAAATTTTTGATCTATTTACTTGTCTTTAAAACACCTAACCCTGGTAGACTGAAGTGTCCGGTGAGACGAATAGAACAAGAAAAATAGATCGTTACAAAACTAATCGATTTTGCGAAAATGGATATTGCGAACGAACCACTGACACAGGTGTGATACATTAATGAATTTGCCTACGCACACCAAAATCGTACTATTTTAACGTTTACTATAAATATTAAAATTTTAATATTAAAAAAACTTGATTCTGAAAGGTTAAATCTCCATGTATGTAATACAAGGGTTTTTATATTTTTTTAAATCGAAAACACATTTTTTTAATAGCTGCAATGCACACTAATGAAAATGTTGTTATCCAAGTTCATTTTTCAGTTTTAATTTCAGTTACTATTTATCTCTCTAACGGGCAATATTGTCACCCGTCACATATTTCTATCTTTCAATGTCTATCACTGACAGATCGCGTCACCGAACGGGCGGGGCGAGAGTTCTACCACTCGGCTTCCCCTTCCACCCGCCGGCTACTCATTACGTAATCGAGAGTGCTTAAAAGCAGCAAATCGACACAATTTCGTTCAGTTCACCGAGGAGCAGCAAGTCTGCACTCGGTGAAACTCATCTGGTCTCTCAGCTAGCGGGCTACTACCATAGCAGAGCGACCGAGACGAAACCTGGACGTCTTTTTCACGAAGATCCACTCGGTGTACGACTGGCAGGTACCCTAACAGCCATACACTCAGATAAAGGATACGTCGGCTCTCGCCGACCTATCCTATGTCCACCTGGGGATGACTTCTAGGACCTGGGTGAATTAAAACATCCGTACATTTCAATCCTAAAGAAAAAAACTAGCGGGCACCCCCATGGCCAGTTATCAGACGAAGAGGGTACGCCGGCCCTACCTGGCCTACTCTTGGTTCACTCCTGTTTCTCACCGGTACTGTCCTAAAGAATCTCCCTCATCTTTCTCTCTCACCGCACCGTACCGCATACCGTTTATTAAAGAGAGAGAGAGAGAGAGAGAGAAGGATTCAGGAGATAACATCCGTCTCGACCGCTAGTGATATGTGACTTACGTAAACGTCATTAAGATACCGCGTATACACTCTCACAACACTCGCTCGCTCTCTCTCTCTCTCTCACGTTCATACCGCACAGAACATTTACACTATTGTATTTAAATTAAATTCACTCAAAGAAAAATCGATTTATATTTTGTAAAACACACATTTAAGCATCATACATTCAGATTCATTCAAATTTTGGTTATTTCATACATTCATTTAGTTTATAATTTAGATATGTACATTATAGGAAAATATGTCACCCCTTTGTTATTTTTTTAAATATAAATCAGTAGTTAATTTATTTTCTTGCTCTTAAGGGGTTACACCACCCTGGCGTGTGGGAAAGATAGGTATAAAAATCAGCATTTTTTTTGACGCAGTCATAAATTATTTTAAATAATTGTTATTATATATATATATATATATATATATATATATAC